>JANUHK010000444.1:0-18118 GCA_026319125.1 Colletotrichum noveboracense | reverse complement strand
CGCCACCACCTGGCCGTCCGGCGAGAAGGCTACCGCATTGACGTAGGACGTATGGCCCTCTAGCATCTGCCGGAGCGTGCCCGTAGCCGCGTCCCAGAGCCGGACCGTCTCGTCGCGCGACGCCGACGCCACCACCTGGCCGTCCGGCGAGAAGGCTACCGCGTTGACGGTGGACGTATGGCCCTCAAGCGTCTGCTGGAGTGCGCCCGTAGCCGCGTCCCAGAGCCGGACCGTCTTGTCGTCCGACACCGACGCCACCACCTGGCCATCCGGCGAGAAGGCTACCGCCTTGACCAAGTCAGTATGGCCCTCAAGCGTCTGCCGGAGCGCACCCGTAGCTGCGTCCCAGAGCCGGACCGTTTTATCCCACGACGCCGACGCCACCACCTGGCCGTCCGGCGAGAAGGCTACCGCATTGACGGTGGACGTATGGCCCTCGAGCGTCTGCCGGAGTGCATCCCAGTCAGATTTAACACCATGAATATAAGGGAGATTCAGTAGACGTTGGTCCCAGCATCTCTGTCGTACTCTGCTTGAAACTGGAGAGAACAGTATCAACGCCCCATAGACCTGAAGCGGCGTCCGCTCAATCATCGATCCAAAACTTCCAATGACCTTACTAGCATCTTTAACGAACTCGCTCAGTCCTAAAGGTGCCATGGAGCGCTGCTTTAACAGGGGTTAGCTCAAGCGGAGCATGAGAACACCTTAACTAACCTGACACATATTGGAAAGTTGATTAATCGCGGCAGCAGCAACCGATACCTTACCAAGAAGTGCTAAGACCTCCAACCAATGAAGGAGGTGTATCTTGAGAAATTCGTGAACCTCATCTCTAAGGAGTCCTCCACTTTGCTGTAAGTGGTAAACCCAGTAGAGACATGCATACTGGAGACCGGGTGAAACATGTATGTCTATCACTTCCTTGTCGATGTCATCTCTGAGCACATCTGGCTGTTGGGTGTCGCAGATATCTCGCTGGAGTCCGTTATTCATACGCTGAATACATTTTGTCGCTAGCATGGCGTGTGTTTCTACGGCGTTTACTCGATGATCGCTCGCCCCAGATTCAACGGGGCTGAGAAGGAAGTCGCTGAATGACTTATGTAAAAGCCTGATGGGGCCACGATTCTCACTTGGAACATCCAACACTGCATGCAACCCTTGAAGCCAGCAGTTAATGTCGTCTGTATCCATGCTGAGTAAACAAGCGAGGGAGGTAGCAGACAGCGGTTCTGCAACAAGAACAATTGAACCCAAAAGTTGTAGAAGCTGTTTTGTCTCCGCCTCATCGCTATCAAGGCAGAGCTGGCGGAGAACAGGCTCATACATCTGATTGAGCTGCGATTGGTTTTCGTCACACTGCTTTAACCAAAGCCTCAGCTGACGTTTGGGATTCTTTCCAACCCGTTCATTACAGACAAACCGACAAAGAGTTGCTGCGTAGATGAAGAGCGGTTCGGGAGTCGTAGATAAATGCAATAGGCGATTGACATCTTCAGGTGCGGGCCAAGAGTCCAGTCGAAAATTGCGTTTTGCGCTGACATCGGCAAACCGTTTGCGAATGTACAACTCAATATCCGTCAGGGAGTCTTCGCGGAGTTCTCGGTCCAGAAGCTTTAATGTGCGGAAATTTGTCTGTGGGAGAGTCTGAAAGGCGTTGGCTACCTCAGGTCTGCTTGTGATCAACACCCGCAAGCGTACCGTGGCTAAAGCGTCAAGTCTGCTCAGTTCTGAAAGCACCCGTGAAAGATGCATAGGTTGCTCACACTCATCCAAGGCGTCGATAATGATTACCCTGGTCAGCCGGCCAGTGTCAAAGACGGACAGCTCTGCCAAGGGTTGCCAGAAGAGCTGATCGAACTGCGCTTCGAGACCCTTCTTGTCCATCGCATCTCTACCAAGACCGCCAAGGGATTTCGAAAGACAGCCTTTGAAGGGAGAGATCGCCTCGGCCAGCTGCGCAGCGAGGGTAGGAAACAGTCGCGTCGTGCTATTGCGTCCGTGTTCTCCCCTCTTGAAGAAGTACCCAGCAACTAGTCGTTTCTCCCTGGCCAAAGAGTCTGCAACTGTACGAGCGACAGTGGACTTGCCGGTCCCTGCCGGTCCCACGAGCCAGAAAATGGGCTCGCCAGAATCATTGTCTGCCCATTGATAGATCGTCTGCTGGATACGAGTCCGAGTGCCGCTCTCACATCTCGGGCTGTCTTGGACATCGGCACTGTCGTAGCGCGCTTCATGGACGATGGGAAGGTCTATAGGACGGTCCTCAAGAATTTGGCTGATAAATGTTAGCAGTGATCTGCAGCTGAGCGAAGTGTGACGAACGTCTGCAGCTTAAGCTCTGCAAGTTGCTCGGCCGAAATATCACGGTTTTGCATCGAGACGGCCAGATGATCCTTTGCGACTGAGAGCAGCGACTGCATGTTATCGTGTTGTTGCTGTGCCGCCTTGCTAATGGTTTCTAAATTGTCTCGCGAAGCAACGTTATTCAGGGTATTCGATTCTTCCTGTACAATCTGCTCTCGTTCTTTGATCTTTGCGACTAACGCATCCCACTCGTCGTGTTGGAGTACATCCCGACCTAAATTAGCAAGCCACTTGCGGTAGAATCGGAGGACGGTCTTGACCTGAAATTCGAGGATGTCCTGGTATAGGTCGACGATGTGGCTGTCGAACTCCGTCTTGAGCCCGGGTTCAATCAAGCTTTGCGGCCATAAAAGACGTTCGAGTTCGACATAGTACCGTAGGCGAGATGCAACATAGGACAAGCCGTTGCGGCTGGCTTCCTCTGCCGCACTTGGATTGGTGAAGACCGGGAGCAAAACGCACATACCAGCCCAGACGAGGGATGCCTCGGGAGACGCCTTGACAGCCTCATTGACGAGACCCTTGAGGGCCTGCACAAACTGGGCAGCCTCTTTGACCTGATCCCGCAGAACAAACTGGTGTCCGAATATGGTATACTTCGTTTGCTTGTCGTCGGCTCGTCGCAGGCCACGGTCGGTGATCGTCATGAGTTGAGCATGGCGCTTGTCAGGGTCGGTGTGGATTCGATTATCATGCCGGTCTTGACCATCGTTCTGCTGGACTAGATCCTGTGGCCCGTTGGTGGTATCTGAAATGCAGTTAGCTTGCAAGAGCAGGTAAAGTTATCATCAAGACACACCGTGATCATCTAGCTCCTTTGAGAGAAGGATCTCATATCTCGTCACCAACGGCGCATCTTTGACGCGCAGAGCCTCGTACGCACGACTCCAGAGTGTGGGTACGTTTTCAGAGACTGGTAACGTTGTCTGTGAAAGCGGCGTAATGGGATGCGTTGCTGGACTCGAAGTTCGACCGGGCGTCGCGGAAGCTAGTGATTCTGTAGCTTGGAGTGGCCTTGGATCAGTGCGCGAGGGTCGTTCCGGGAGGGATGGCAAGTTTTGGGATGCATCAACCACTGAAAAGGTAGCTTCTTCGAGTAGAGTTGGCGTTGGGGCGGATGGGTCATCACGAGCATCCTGCTTATCTCCATTGCTATTCCCATGACGGATGGAGTCCTTTAAGCGTTGGAAGAATTTCGATTTTCCCATAATGTATGCAGGCTTTTCGTTGTTGCTATGAGCGATAGATGATCAGGAGAAATGCTGACATTATTTTAGGCAGGACTGGGAATGCCTAATGATGAGGGGTTGACGAGGCTGTGGTCATGCAGGCCGGCGCCTGTTGGTCCAATCCCACATCGCGTGTTGGTTAACGTGCATACGTGACAAACCATGGCTGGGACTTTAGGCCTTCATTCTCTGCCGACTTTGATGTGCCCTCTCGAGATTTTCGAAACCCTGGTGTCGCAGAGAGGCAAATGAACAGCACGCGGATGAGTTGGATGGTTGTCGTCACAGTATATTTTGCAGTTCGAGGCTGCAGTGACCGCCCGATGCCATTCAGTGGGGCGGGATACCGACGAGGTATCGGAGGAATGTTTCACCGCTCCTTGCCGTGTCCGAGACTGCCTTGTCTGATTATGCCAATTGTCACCTTGGCATCGTCGCAGCCTATGAAGATGGCGCCCAAATTATCGAAAACACAGCGGGTAGAGCTGCAAAGCATCATTGTTGACAAGCTACAAGGGAAAGAAGTCATTACTGACATTGAAATCGCTCAAGCGGTAGTCCCTTGCACGACACGAACGATCCGCACCGCTCGAGCGAACATCCTTCGACATGGCACGATTAACCCTCCACGTAAGGCGATGGGCCGGCCTAGAGTAATGACGGAGAACATGTGGCTGGCTTTGAAGAACCAACTAGAACGCAATCCTTGCATGAGCCAACAAGACATGGCGAATTTTCTCTTTCGACAGTATCAAGTAAAGCTGTCACGCAGTACTATCGGAAGGGCGGTGAAAAAAGCGGGCTTGACGAAGAAGGTTACACAGAACGTTGCAAAAGAGCAAAGCCAGGATCTTCGAGACGACTACTTCGAACGGCGATCCCATTATAGGGTCGACCAAATGATATTTGTTGATGAAAGCGGAAGCGATCGTGGGTTAGCGATACTAGATCGCGGGTATGCTCCAAAGGGGGTGACACCAAGGCAAACCAAGCGGTTCCATCGGGGGAAAAGAGTACAGATTCTGCCAGCATATACAATTAACGGGCTGATCTACTGCGAGGTCTATGAAGAAAACACGGACACCGAGGTATTCGAGGGCTTCCTGGAAAGGTTACTGCCGTACTGCGGCAAATATCCCGCGCCGAGATCTGTCATCTTCATGGACAACGCCTCGTTCCATTTTGTTTCTCAAAGATTAAAGGATCTCATCGCGCAGGCAGGCGTGATAATCGAATTTCAAGTGCCCTACTCACCGGATACTAACCCAATCGAGTATCTGTTTGGGTCAGTCAAGAACCGCATTAGGAAGATGTCTTTGGAAGATGAGGACCTTATTCAAGGCGATTTCAAATCCTACCTTCTAATGCAAATCAGAGTTGTTGGACAGGACAGGAGGATAGCAAGAGGGCACTTTAAGAAGGCCCAGATTGATGTTGACGGAGCTTGAAGAGGAATACTGATTAACAATAATTTATGAAACATGTCTGATATTCCGTCACATAGCATCGCAACCGCCGTGCTGTGCCAAAAATGACTGAACGTCAGAAACATAAGACCATGAAACACCAGGCAGAACTCCACGCTGGGTGTAAAACCGATACATCCTCTCTTAATTAGCTGCGAGCATATTCAGATTGTAGCCATGTGCCAGCGTCAGGTCCTGAGCCATGGCGTAGTGTTCCTTCTGCTCGTCTGTGCTGACCTGGGACTGCTGCCACGTGCTGTATGCTCTAACTGCATCTTCTCTCGGCAAATCCATCCCTTGCAGCGGTGTCGACTGAAACACCATTTTGGGAGATGCAGGGGCTTTGCTCGCACCACCAACACACGGGTGACATTGGACGGACCTCACATCAGACGACAGGTCTGAGTTACGTCTTGTCCGCTTTCGTCGATGCGACCGTTCCTTTTCTCGTTGCTCTCTCTCTTCCCGCTCGCGTTCATCTTCTTGAACGAGTCGGCGAAACTCATCCGGCACATCATCGTGTTCATTGAGGGGCCTCCCTGCCTGCAGATGATCGGCTAGCATCCTCACGTGATGTGGCAACAGACGGTAGTGCTTGCCGTCGTGCTGCCAGCAGTGGTCTCCTTTTGTACACGGTCGGCCAGGACAACGCATTAAAGTGTATGCCTGTCTGATACAGGCACCTCGACCTAGGCCGACGGTTCTGGCTTCTAGGTCTGCCTCCTGAATGGCTGTTGCCCCTGTCCGGCCAGATTTACCCGCGTCCACGCCTACGAAGTAGAATGTAGTAGTGATGGTGATTTTCTTCCCCTCGTCCAAGAATTTGCTCCGTTCACAGAGCTGCCTGGTGACGAGTGGCCAGTCGATATCAAGTTTGGGGAATCGCTTCGTGATGTTGCCGGTTTTACGGTCCGTCACGGACAGACCAAGCTTCGTAGCGTCCTCCTTCCATGGCTTACCCGCACTTGCGTCAGCCACTTTGGGTTGGAGAACATGCTTCCAGAACTTGCGCGGCGATATCACCACGTCGAGTTCTGATTCGCCAGCTAACCCTCGATTTTTCGCGAACAGCTTCCACTCAATATTGTATCGGATGGTAGGCTCGTCGTCATAGGACCGCTCTGGCTCCCAATCACCGTATGGCACGAACGTCAGGGCAGCCCCAGCGGGTCTCAGCCGACTTCTGTGGGCTAAATGTGCAGGTTGGGATGCATCGTCGGAGGAGGAAGGCGAAGAGGAACGGGAGTCGCTGTCATCGTCCATAGTCCAGGCTTCGGTATGATCCATGGTGTCACGCAGCGTGGATGATGCTGGCAAGTTCTACGCCACCATCAGCAATTTCAATCGCGAGGTAGTATTGTGAAGCTTCCATACGGTTCCATAAGCTTCTATTGTAAGGCTTCCACGTGGCAGCAAAGAGCGCACGTGGAGGATGATCCACAGAACCAACATAGATGGCATGCTCTAAGCTGTACCCCAATAAGCCTGTCGAAGTAGTGCCTTGGGCGGGTCGCACTGTCATTGCTAAGCAATCGACAAGGGTCTTCACTCGGTACTTTTAGGCTACTTCCTAATACCTCGGTTAAGTAGTAATCACAGCTATTCTTGGAGTTTTGCAGCTTACTTTGCGGTCGAAATCGGATTTTCCAGTCAGTTCCAAGTAGTCTGCGGTAGCGATATGTTGTCTCCACCTCCCAAAGATTGAATGTTTGTTCTGAAAGCGGAATAAACATTTGCGCAATACTATATCACGTGTGAATGGGATAGAACAGAAAAACCTTTTTAGTGTTGCTCACCTACGGTGCTGGTCTAGCTCGCCCATTGACGCTCAACAACCTGCCGTTGGTCCTTCAAGCAATGCTTCAGGATCCAAGGGTGCGATTGCATATCTCGCAGTGAAATCCTTTCGCCTGGCTTAATTGCCAGTAGCTGACACTAGTGAGTATTGACATAGCATATGTCATAAGAAAGTCAGACTTACTTTTTTCATCAAGTCCTGGGCTTCCGGACTGAGGAACGGCGGAATAGCTAAGTGAATGTCACATGGTGCTGTTGGGCCCATCCTTTGGATACGGTCGACGTCGAGCCGTGGCGCCTCTCCAATACCAACAAGAAGCTCGTACATAAGAATGCCTAGGCTCCAGATGTCCACTCTTTCATCATAGCACCCACCATGCATATGAACCGCAAACATTTCAGGGGCCAAGTATGCGGGCGTGCCGCAAAGGGTGTTTCTACCCTTACCAGATACACTACACCCAAAATCCGCAATCTTTATCTCGTTATGTAAGCCAATGAGAATGTTCTCCGGCTTGATGTCCCTATGGATGATACTCTTCCGATGAAGATAGTCTACGGCAAATGCCATTTGCGCCATGTACCGTGCACAATCGTCCTCATCGAATGGACCGTCGGTTTGTATGTGGTCGTATAGATCTCCTCTATAGGTGTACTCTAAGACTAAGTAGACGTTCTGAGAGTCATAGAAGTGACCGTACAAGCGTAAGATACTTGGATGACGTAGATTCTGTTGGCATTCGATTTCATAGAAAGCCCTTTCCTCGGCTTGGAGCACGTATAAGGCCTGCTTGGAGAGGATTTTTAATGCGCAAATAAAGCCGGTTGACTTTTCTCGGGCGACGTAAACCCTGCCGAACTTCCCTTCTCCAAGTAGACGTTGGATGCTAAACATCTTTATGTGGAGCGGCTTGGATTGCAGGGGGTAGACCATAATCATCTAGTGTGAGTCTGTTATTGATTCAATAGGGACGGGTTGTAGAATTATTCCGCTTAGTAGTAAATATACCATCAGCAAATACAGAATGCGCTTAGACAAGACTATAAGAGTACCTATCTGGCTATAGATATAGGGTGAGTCCTTAGTAACTTATAATATAATGAAAGTGGAATAACTGATAATAGTTAGTATTTAGTCCTACGGAACACTTACGTTACCTAAATATATAAGTTAGTAGTCAACTAGATATATATAGCTAATTAACTAACTAAAGCTGTATTATACATTAACATCCTCTCAGACCCTTATGAGTTTCATGAAGTATAGTGGCATATTGCAATTAGTTATATAGTTATTTATTTAAAAATTAATAACCTAATGTAGTAATGCAGGTTTTATATAGTTTAAACTCATAATTAGACACAGTAACGATTTAGGGACCCAACTTTAATTGTGCGAGATAACTAATAAGATAATTATCTTCCTATTTAATCCGTTTTGTGTTGATAGGGTGGCGAGTGCTCTGAGGACAATTGACTTTTCTGAGTGATGTTTTGAGTCTCTTGTTTCCGTACGTCGTTGAACCACGAATTAAGGGCATTCAGAAAGCTTTGAAGAGCGCGTTGTGCGACCGGTAACTGCACAGCATCGGCGAAATACTTGATCAACGGCTGTGCCAAGGCGGCCGTCACCGTGCGCAAGCTGGAACCTTCCCACACCGACATAATCACGGCTATAAAAACCCAGAACTTGAACAAGGGAAGCACGTGACGTATCACACAGTCTGCAATGCTCAACAGTATGATTACGCACAAGATGATGAGTAGAGAACGCACAGCCATTTTATTTGATAGAGACAGTTGATTCCCACGCCTTTAAGTACTTACCTGTGACTCTCGCTTTATAGGGCAAAGCACCTACAGCCTCAGCTAAGCAAAGACGAGCAGTATTAATTGGTCAAAAAAGGGTTACGTATTGTCTGGTCAGCAGTACTATGATGTAATCAGTAGTAGACTGTGTTGACTAGCGCGGATGATGAAGATTAAAGAGACATAACGCTTGTATTTAAATGTTGCAACTATGGAGCGTATCCAGAGATTTTACGTTCTATTATGTGTCTTACCTATTCATAAATACCGTCAATGCCGTCACTAGGGAGTTACATATGGTATTAAAGAAGAGTATTAAGTCAGTGATACTAATACTTAAATGAGTGGAAAAGTGGGGGGCCTCGTTTTTGAGTTGTATATACTGTTTGAAGAGAGTTTGCTTTGACTCGCTGGCTTGGATCGTTATCGTTATTGCGCCAAAAGGATGTCTTCTCTTGATCTCGAGATTGCTGGTTTGATTGTGTCGCTCAATGAAGACTCAAACGCTTCACTTCCCAGCCTTCGTGAATCTTTAGAAAGGTCAAAAGACGTCCTATTGCGTTGTGTGGGCTCCAATGCAGAACCAGAACTTGCCCATATTGCTCTAAAGGAAGTGCAGGCCTTATCTCGCTGGCTAGCCGATGTCAGAGCCCTGCAGCTCTCTTCCTCAATTGCGGAAGGTCCCCATGCCACGTCAAGGACATATGTCGACCATCAAGACGAGCTTCTACAGATATGGGGTATTGAACTGTATGAAGGCACTGTAGGAGTTGCCGCAATTTTGGATGTGCCCATAGAAACCAACGACTGGGAGATAGTGTCTCGGCGACCTTGCATGGTATCAGCTCACAAGCGGCATAGAAACTCTGCAGTGAGCGACGTGGGCATTCTCAGAACCGAGGTTGAGAGTGACTACGTTGAACTTTGGGATTGCGACGGAAGCTTAGGTCGATTTGAGCCTCTGTATGGCCAGTGGTACCGTTGATGAGGAGATCCATGCTGTTTGGTTGAAATAGTAATGACTTATTATTACTAAATGGGGCGAAAAGACAGACTAGTCATTATTTACCATCCAAACTACTCACATGAGAGTTTAAGTACGTGGAATAACCGCACGCAGTGTTTCCAAATTATATTAGTTCACTCTATTTTTTAATTGCCCCAAATCTTAACAGCACCGCGGCATCTTTCTATATGTATGCACTACAGCCAGATCGAACGGATTAATCGAGCGCAACTCGTCAGCCGAGAATGGAACCCAACTCTATTACGAGGCTGGGGTCCGGCTCCTATGGCATTGTTTACAAGGTGAAGGGTCAGCCGGTCGCGCGAAAACATATGCCTCTTCCGGGATCCGGCGGGCTATCCCCGGAGAGTCTTAGGGAAATAGGCTGCCTCCGACGAATCCGGAATTACCCTCCTGAAGCCCGCAAAAACTGCATCCATCTCCTCGCCGTCCAGTACACCCAAAACGAGCTTGTCGTAGACTTGCCGTTCATAAGAGAAACCCTGAGACAGCGTCTACAGCGTTCCCCGCCTGGCTTCTCCCTTGTAGTTTCGTATTCCGATCAGATTCTGCTGGGTCTACGCTTTCTACACGACATTGGGATCGTTCACCGCGATCTTAAGCCCGACAACATCCTGGTTTCTGAGGGCGACTGTGTGAAGATTTGCGACTTTGGTCTGTCTTACTGCGCTAGTGGCTCTGAGCCGAGAACTCCACTGGTATGTCTACAGACCCTCCTGCAGTCCCTCGTGGTGCTGTCTCACAGTGTGACGCCTTGGTAGGTATGCACGTTATACTACCGGGCTCCAGAACTGTTGGTGGCAGATGCGTTTGAATCGCAGGATAACAGCATTCGGTACGGCTCAGAAATTGACCTTTGGTCTGCTGGCTGCATTATCCGGGAACTAGTGAATCGTCAGGGCGAAGAGTTTCGACCAGCTAGGTCGTCCTGGCCCCCTCGCAACAGTTCCAATCGCCTGCTATGTGCTATTATGAGGTATGTGTCAGGGAATCTTGATATAAGGCCTTGGATCTAACAGGGGGAAGGAAGTTCCAGTTTCCATATGTTGACGGCCACGCAGTGGACCGCAATACAGCCGTACAATTTTGTGTTACGGATGCAGAAATGCCGGAGGCCTTTACTCCACTTCCTTTGACCAGTCCGCTTCTTGCTATAACTAGGGTTTGTTTTGTTAATCCACTATTGAGGCGGTTGCTGACTTGGCGCAGCGCCTCCTGATTCCTAGACCTCAATCTCGCTGGACGGCTCGAACGGCCGAAGAAGTGCTGGAGTTGTATTACAAGCCACTCCTGCACCCCACGACCCAAGGACACGGTGAATCTGAAGCATATCATCCGGAGCTGCTAAATGAGTGAGAGCTCTCTGGCGAGTCATGCCCTGATTCACTTCAGAATAGCCACTGAGTGACACTGGGGTGCAGGCGGGAGTTCTTTTCTGGGTGAGCGGTCGGATGAAAAGACGACGGACGTTGCCTTTGGAGTCCCGCGTGTCGTTCACACGGCAACCCAGTTTGAGCCGAGACAGGACGACGGGTCCTGACTCAGCTTCGGACCAGAGGTGCGGACTGTGGCCCGTTGTGCGGCATTCTCGTGCCCCTATCAACAACTACAGAGGAGACAGGATATCTGGATGAACCCCGAGCGGCACGAGCTCTGATAATCTCATGATCAATCTAGGGTCGCGGCTCACTGTTTCCCATTAAGTGAAATAAATCTAGAGAATCTAGCCTCATTGCGACCATCACAAATAGGGCACACGGTCTCATGCCGTAGCGATATGAGAGACATTCCGAGTCATTCCATGAATTCGTTTCTCGTGATCACCTTGAGTTGGATGTACAGGCGGCGGTCTTTACTTGTCTTAGTAGAACTAAAGTGGTTAGGTCAGTAGCTGTCAGACTTCGTAATAGAAAAATGCGGCATGTTATACTCCGCCGCTGCTGAACGAATGAAATTTCCTCGCCCATACTGTCGCCTTCTGAACGCTCTTATGTCATGGCACCTGCTGCACACCTTACGGAAACGGAGGGTCGTTCCGGGTGCGTGTGATGGTCACTGCCAAGCAGCAGCACCTTTCACCTGACAGGGGAATCAGTCAGCGTATTCAGAACTTAAGGCCACCTTCCGCGTCGAGGCACTTTTCATTTCCCCACAGTCACATCTCGTTCACATTTATTCTTGCATACTACGTTGGCGTATCTGCATTCGATCAAACAAGCAGCCTTTCTAGACGCGTCCCACGTACAAAGGCAATCGACATGGACTTTCCCATACCCAGAATCCGCCTTTCAAGATACTCGTCGTTATTCTCTGGGTTTCAATCTGGATCTTGGCCGGCAAAGCACTGGAGCCTTCACAAGAAACCAGGAACATCATATACTGAGAACAAAAACAAGACCGAGGTGATCAAATTGCCTCTACCGGCCCTACCATACATCCCGGAGAAGGATGACATCGTCTCATTTATAGAGAAATGGCAGCAGTGCGCGACAGCCTCCCAGAAGCACTTGATATATATGGTCAGAACGAACGAGCCAGGTTGCCTTGCGATAAACCAGCTGCAATGGACCTGCAAGGAGGTTATGCGCCAGTGGGAAGCATGTTTTCAGCTCGTATTCCCGGGTCTGAGGAAACCTGTAGAAACGAGCATGGCTGTCCCAGACCTGAGATCACAGATATGGGACGTGTTTCTCGAAGAGGATACCTTTGTGCAACTTACTTGCGAAATGGATTAATTGGTTTCTTGTAGTCTAACAGCGGACGTCCAAGCTTTCCTCGCTACTTCCTTTGCATAACAGATGGCTGCTCCCGACGCGTTCTATCGTACATTCTCGTGACTAAATCACAGGGCACCGGATCATCTGGCGTCCGGTCGATCATGGCGACCTCCTTTGCATCTAATGTTTGCGCAACTACAGCGAGCAGGCCGTTAGGCCCGTTAGATCTTTTTAAAAACCGATGCTGACGGTCTGTCAGTGGAATCCGAAGTTACAGTTGGTCAACACAGCGTACCTGTCTGTCGGGCAGCGTCTGCTCATGGTGTGTCAATAGGAATTCTCGCGCAACGAAACTGAGGGGCAGCCGCTGTAGCTGTGACCGGATGGAACGAATAATATTGCCGTATACTCTAGACCAATATTGCTCGGCATCGGCTACGACATCGACGGCCGGTTGAAAACAAATGTTCAGCACTGTGCGCTTTAGACACAACTTCTAGGAACTCGATGAAACTCGTCGCAAAGCACCTATCTTAACAACGCCACAACGCGAGACGCGGATAGACTCTATGGGGAACCGGATCTTCTCAGCCACCAGATGGTGAATGGCGTCAACGACCTAGCACACAGCTCAATACCGCCCGTAAAGCCGAGGATGGCCACTCGATCTGCTCACCTGCGACAAGGCGGAAGCGATATGGATCTCAGTTATCATCGCAAGCTCTTGCAGGCCGACCTCGAGCTGTTCGTGTATGAGGAAAGCGACCCGGGATTGCTGGAAGATGCTGTGTATTGCGGCGACATTCCTGTGGGCAATGCGTTCAATCCCATCAAGGCCTTGCAGCCACGTCAACCGGCAAACCGCGAGTTCCTTGCTGCGACGGTGTCGAACCAGGCAAGGCTCATCAACAGAGCGCTCCGTGAGTTTCTCATACTCATGTTCGACGCGGCGCTCTACGTGAATCAACACAAGGCGCTTCGACACACCTGGGGGTACTCGGGTGGTTGTCTTTATTTGCATTTGAGGTGCAAATATGGCTTGACCAGAATGATGCTGGACAGTGGGGCAGAAATGTGCACTGCTCACTAATGAGAGCTATATTGAAAGAGCCATATGGAAAGGAACGCTATGCGATATATCATATATGCAAAGGTGTGTTGGGAAATTCTATTGAGGGACTTTGAGAGACAGCTTCTTTCTTTCTTACGCTACTGTATTCTGTCATCATAGTTCTCGTGACCACCTCATTGCTCTTCATACAGGTTTCCAGCTTAATAAAGGAGAATATGTATGATAATAGCGAGAGTGAATAGGATTGACTGGAAAGACTCATGATACAGTCGTGACAAACATTGATGCGAACTATGGGGCAGCAAGCGTATATGCCTTTAGATCAGGAGTGACCTAAGGTTGCCGTTATGTGACATATGTATAACGAGAAGCTAACAGCCACTACCTCAAGAGTCGATCGTAGAAAATTAATAGATCGAGCCGCCCGTTCCATTGCCTTATAACCGGGTCAATGCTGACAATTTCATTCGTATTCACTTACTCTTCTTACCATGCTTTATCACTATGAATAAATCAAGCCCGGTTCCAACCCCAG
The DNA here is from genome assembly GCA_026319125.1 of Colletotrichum noveboracense. NCBI lineage: Eukaryota > Fungi > Ascomycota > Sordariomycetes > Glomerellales > Glomerellaceae > Colletotrichum > Colletotrichum noveboracense. Next base: position 4,096 of record JANUHK010000444.1, on the reverse strand, counting down.
TCAACCTACGCTGCTCGCTATGCTCCCAACGTGCCATGTTTGCTCTGACGCTATCATGTTGTCAGAGCCTTATCTGTGGGTACTGTAAGTTGGATGCCAATCTTCAAAATAAGGCAAATCATCTCATACAGTCTACCTAGGCACGTACAATCGACACGCGAAATGCCTGGTGTGCGAGCAGTTGACGGCGAGCGAGCCGACGCCCGATAAGGACACCTGCAGGAAAATATTGAGGTACTTGAGAGGGCGTCTTGACACACTTGTGCGGTAGTCCGCCTCATACTTATATATCAATCGCTAAGCGCGTTCTAGAAGGCAAGGAAAACCGAGACACCCAACACACTGCCCCTCTTAGAGTCAACTGAGTCACGCGCGTGCGGATGACTTTATCCTGGAGTATATATAGATGCGAAAATTAATAATAGAGACCGTGAACATGCGCTGGCTAAACAGCCTAAACGTTACTGTGTGGGTGTGCTCCCTACTTCTGTTCCTCTTCTACGTTACGCCTGGCTGGGATACCAATCAGCATTGCTCCTTATTGAACGTGAGGACCCTTGCCAACCAAAGCTCTTAGGCGCCGCCTCAGCCTGTCTAACATGTCAGCAGGTGACGACAACAAACCTGGTGAAGAACGTGAGCGACGCATTTGATGTCTTTAATAGAGAGCCAAGCCGGCGACGGCTGACTATTCCCAACAATATTCCCGATCCCCTGAAATCCATCGCCACTAAAGCTGGGGCACACATGGCCACTATGGTCGCATCGGTGGATAAGGCCATCAGCACGGGCGCCGCGGAGCTTATGGATGGGCTGAACGGGTGGAGCGATGCCGTTCCCGTCTACTTCTGTCTCCAAACCCAGGGCGTCTGGCAGCTAGGGTACCCAAACGACACGACCAAGTTCATGCCGTACAGAGAGCTGAATATGTCGCAGACGTTCCAGATCATAGTGCTGGAGGATCTGTGGCAGGCGGCCCGGCTGGTTATGCCCGGTTTGCTGGAGGACGTGCTGTTGGAAATAGACAGCGCGGATCTCAACGCGCTCAGCAGGGTGGGCATTACCCCATACTGGCTTTTGTCGTTTATCCTAGTCGGCACATGTACGGCCGTCGTAATGTCGATTACCCTCCCGCAGGGTCTATTACTGCTGTGTATTCCTCGCATCTTGACGGTTGCTCTTCTCTGCATTGTGGGGTGTGTTGCCGTCGCTTGCATGGCTATCTGTTTCTCTCTTCCGCCGCTGACCGGTAAGGTGTTATCCGTTTTTGGCGCGAACGTAACGCTGCAGCCGGGTATTGCTCAATGGCTTTCGGTGGGTGCGGTCGCTTGGACGTGCATGTGGGCCATTCTCCAGTGTATATGTTTGTGAGCGACGGGGTTGCTGATCATGGGATTAGTCTATTAGTAGTTATAAAAGATATACGTTAGAGATACTTTCCACAGTCTTGCCGGAAGCTTCCCCGTTATTACCTGGCGACTGACAAACGTGCGCGTGGAGTGAAATGATGTATGGGTTTGTATTATTAGGGGACAAACTGCAGCGGAGCCAACCGGGAAGGTGGGCCTCGGTGATGAACGAGGCCCGACCTAGCTAACTAACCAGTATTGGCCTTTCAACGTTGGCTCATGGGGCCGGCCCTCGTCAACGAAGGAGGAAAGATGGTGTTGGTAACATTGCGAAGAATTAGTGAGAGCAGCATCTATACATATATTATTTTACGGCATCAGGCCATAAGCTGACCTCCTATTCTCTCGCGCAATATAGTTGCCGAGTCCTTTACCTCTTTTCATTAGTTTTGCTATGTTGGCGGTCATAGATGGCGAAAGCCGCACTGGGGATATTGCGGCCCTGCACGCTCGTGGAGTCCCTCCCCAAGGTCACCACACAACCCTCGACGGCACTGGCCGAGAGGAAGGATCCACAGGCAATCGTATGCAGTCAGAAACGTCGCTCGCCTGCTGTATATTCTTGAGACGTAACCTGCCTCCCACCCTATCGCCACAGCTTGTCCCTTTGGGAAGAGACCAACCGCAGTATACCAGCGGGAAGCCTAAGGTATCTCTGCCGACTTTACACGATTTAGGACTCGACAGGTTTCTTGCTAAGACGCCCAAGGCGAGCGGTTCGCGGCAAAGACCGAGCGAGGACCCTACTACGGCCCATTGGAACCTACCGCTAAGGCCCAAGCTGGATCAAGAACGCCGCTTGCACCCTCGCCTGCCGTGCGCGAAATACACAGCATCGCAGAAAGCGTCTATTCGCAACCTACTTAGCAGCGGCAAATCGTGCAACTTCACACAAAGAAAATTCGTACGGAAAAATGCCCAGCCCTACCGACAAGGTCTTCAGTGTGTATGCCATAGGCACGGTAGAGGAGGGTGGGATCGCCCATCCTATCGCCAAAGCTTGCCAAGTACTGATTCAGCCGAGGTAGAGGAGAGGAACGTGGAAATACGGGAGCTATAGATCCCCCAACAACGCATCACCTCCAGCCACAACGTCGCGGGTCAAGTAAATGGAGGAGTATGAACTGAGATAAACGCAGCAGGTGATCTCGCTTAGTGCGGAGAAGCAGCCAATCAATAGAAGCCAAGCCGCTGTTTGGGCCAATGGCGGTGTTGTATTCAAGATGAATTGGAGGAAAGGCGGATATTACTGGGGCGGACTCTTACTGCAGTCTAGCTGCATAAGACGGAATAGAGAGGATAATAACCGGGCTAATTCTTTTGCAGACAACCTTCAGTATTAGTATGTCTTTGCGCATGCGTTATTACCTTTCTTTCACAAAATGATAGGAGCTATACTGGAGCATAGTAATGATATTTAAAAACAATTTTCTCTAAGCTTATAATAGAATACAGCACTATCTCCAGCGAAAACAATTAAGCCTGACACGTACAGCGGGGCGCGTCACTCATCCCTGGAATAGTGGATGTGATGAACGTGGTCATGCCAGTTGGAATCTGCAAACCATCTGATGGCCCGGCAGATGGTACACCAGTATTGGTGCCCGTCCCGTCTGTGGCTCCTGCAGAGAAACTGGATAGCGCGCTTGTGGGTTCATCCAAGGGCACTCTGGATGAAGCTCCAGATGGACTCTCAAACGGCGTTATAGACGAAGCCACAGAAGAAAGTCCCGTAGTAGTGCCGTCCAAAGTAGCGACAGAGGATACCTCAGTAGCGGACGCAGGCGGAGGGCCATTTTCGTCCGTGGGGGCAGCTGTGTGAAGAGAGCCACCCGGGACTGTTGAAAGCCACCAGTCTGTGGCAGTTTCCGCCGAGGGCTGAGAGGTCTCTGTCGGTATGCCGCCGAGCGGGGGGTAGCTGGAGGTCAGTGCACCCGCCACCCCGCTTGCCGAATCAGCTGGCGATGATGGAAGCACGGAAGAAGCCGCGTTGGTCGCTGTGTGGGTCGCTAGGTGGGTCGAAATATCCGTCGCCAGATCTGTTGCTGGGTTCGTTGCTGAACTGACTAGATTTATACACGTACGGGACATTGCTAGGGAAGAGGGACTGGTTGAGGGACTAGTTGAGTCTGTCTCTGTCTGCAGCAACAGTCTGATCATCTGGCACTGGGGCTTGTCACTACCGCCGCATAAGAATGTCACTTTTGCATAGGCTGAGGTGAGGCTGGCCGGTAGAAACATCGCCTGCAGCAGGTTGATATCACACGCGGTGGCAGAGTTAGTGATGTTGATGTGATGGGAGCTGACAACCTTGTTTTGGGCGTCTAATAAGTACACATGTGCCTCAGGGCAGGCTTCTGCGAGTTTAGAGGCTTCGAAATATGCGATGCTCCCTATTTGCATGGCTGGACCTCTCTGGTATTCATTCTTGTTGGCATCGTTGTCCTCTTTATCAGATAAAGACAGTGCAAGTGTAACGAATAGGATAGCAGTAATGAAGGGCAGATGCATTGTTGGTTACTAAGTTTCAGCGCGACTTAGGTGGTTTAAGTAGGATAGTCTTGGCTGCTTGAGTTGGTATAGGGCACCCGCTCGTGCTGGACATACACTAAGATTAGATAACGCTGAATTTTAGTCATAATGTAATCACCTAGCAGCGACTGGATGCTAATTATCAGTGCGCTATT
>JANUHK010000443.1:0-18532 GCA_026319125.1 Colletotrichum noveboracense | reverse complement strand
GGCTCTGAGGCCAGAACTCCGGTGGTATGTTTACAGAACCTCGTACAGGCCCTCGTGGTGCTGCCTCACGGTGTAACACTCGCTAGGTATGCACGCTATATTATCGGGCTCCAGAACTGCTGATGGCGGATGCGTTCGAATCGCAGGATGCCAGCACTCGGTACGGCTCAGAGATTGACCTTTGGTCTGCCGGCTGCATTATTCGGGAACTGGTCGTCCGTCAGGGCGAAGAGTTCCGACCAGCTAGGTCGTGCTGGCCCCCTCGCAACAGTTCGAATCGTCTGCTCTATGCTATCATGAGGTATGCGACAGGCAATCTTGACGTAGGGCGGAACATCTGACAAGGAGAAGGAAATTCCAGTTTCCATGCGTTGAAGGCCATGCAGTCGACCGTAATACAGCCGTCAAATTTTGTGCCTCGGACGCGGAAATGCCGGAGACCTTCACCTCATCTTATCTGACCAGCCCGCTTCTTGCCATCACCAGGGTTTGTTTTGTCATGTCACTATTGAGGCAGTCGCTTACTTGGCGCAGCGCCTTCTGACTCCCAGACCTCAATCTCGCTGGACGGCTCGAACGGCCGAAGAAGTGCTAGAACTGTACTACAAGCCCCTCTTGCATCCCGCTAGCCAAAGTGTACGGTGAGCCATATGATTTGGAGCTGCTCTATGCATGAGAGCCCTCCGGCGAGCCATGCCCTGACTTACTTCATAATGGCTACCCGGAAAGACTGGCATTCAGGTCGGAGTTTTCTCCGGGTGGGCGGTTGAGTGAAAAGACGATGCACGTTGCCATTCAAGTCTCGTGTGTCACTTACACGGCAACCGACTTAATTTGGGCCCCGGGGAGCTGCCACGACGGACGGTCTCCAGTAATCATTGAGTGCGTCTTCTGTTGCTTCGCTTCTCTTGCTTCCAGTTTCTTTCAGAGTTCCCCTATCGCCTTTTGGTAAAGCAGGAAGACGTCCTGCAGTGTCAAACTTGCTTCCTGACTCACCTGGGACCGGAGGTGTGGACGTCTGCCCGTTGCGCGGCATTGTCGGTCCCTATGCAACACTACAAAGGAAAAAGGATCTCTGGATGAACCAAAAGCGGCACGGGATCTATTCACATGGCCGCGGTCATGATAAGTTCAGCATCGCCGCTCACTGCTTCTCATTAAGTGCAATAAACCAGAGAATCTTACCTCATTCCGACCATCGCGAAATGGGGCACACGGTCTCATGCCATAGCGATATGAAATACATTCCGAGTCGTTGCATTAATACGCTGCTCGTGGTCACCTCAAGTTGGAAACACTGGCGGCGGCCTTCGCCAGGCTTCTCAGAGCCGAAGTGGTTAGGTCAGTAGCTATTAGATTTGTGATGGGGAAATGCGGCACGGTCTCCTCCACCGCCCCCTGAGCGAATGGAATATCCTCTTTCATACTTCATGTGTGCAACTGTCGTCTAATGAACGCTCTTATGTCATTGCACCTGTTGTATGCCTCATGAGAACGGAGGGTCGTGTCGGGTGGTGTGATGGTTACTGCCAAGCAGTAGCACACTTCATGTGACCGGGAATCAGTCAACGTATTCGAAACATAAGGCCGCCTTCCGCATCGAGACACCCTTCTTTTACCTACAACCACATCTCGTTTGCATTGATGCTTGCGCACTACGTAGGAACGTCTGTATTCCATCAAACACGCAGCTTTTCTAGACTCGACTCATGCTCGAAGCCGATCGACATGGACTTTCCCAAACCTAGCATCCGCCTGTCAAGATGCTCGCTCTTCTTATCTGGGTCGCAATCTGGGTGTCGGAGAGCGAAATACGGGAGCCTTCACAAGAAAACAGGAACTTCACCTATTGGAAACAACAAGATCCGTGTGGTCAATTTACCCCTACCAGCCCTGCCATACATTCCAGAGAAGGATGACATCGTCTCCTTCATTGAGAAATGGCAACAGTGCGCGACAGCCTCCCGGGAGTACCTGATACATATGGCCAGAAGGAATGAGCCAGGCTGCCTTGTGATAAGCCAGCTGCAATGGACGTGCGAGCAGGTCATGTGCCAACGGGAAAGATGTTTTCCGCTAATCTAACGATAACATCTCAAATCTCAACAGAAACAGCTAGAGAAAACACTATCAATTGCCCATGCGATTCACTGGCTCCAAAGCTGTGGAGACCTTTCGCATACTATCTGCACGTTAGAGATTATTCAGACCTCAACCAGGCAAGCCGCTTACCTCTAAAGCTGTATCTTATTGATAGGTTTCACGTCTATTAGGTCCCTAACACACAAACTAACTCGTGAAGCTCCCAGCATCCTCGAAACCCCTCATGAGCCTATCTTCAACCGTGTTTGACTTGCAGTTGAAGTTTGTGTTTTCGAACGCGCATGACTGGAAGCACCATGGCTTTCGAGTCAAATCAATTGTTTTCAGTCAATATCCTGACCGTTGCACCATGAGCTCTATCCGTTAGGTTTCCTAACTTTCCAAGCGATCATGAACATCTGTTGATCCGATCTAACTGCGATAGATGGTCCAGACTTCCTAGATTCCCTAACCACTAAGCTTCACCCTCGATCCGGCCAGGAATGTTCGGGTGTACGCTTGCGGATACGGTATGAATTTCTGTGCTTGGCTGATTGCGCTCGCTGAAGGTCATCCTGAAAGGTTGAAAACGGAGGTGCAGGGAAGAGGATTGCTAGCAGCGGATGGACTATTGGATCCTCGACTATTTTCTCTGGTAGCTCATCATAACGATCAATCACTTCTTCCAAAAAGACGTGCCTTGTGCCATTTGTGCATGAGATACATGGCCACCATGGGCTGCGATGCGATGCAGCACGCTTCAGGAACCTTTTCGCAGATGGTGTTCAGGTCATGGTCATCATCTATCGGGATGCTTCATCCTCCTATTGGCGCTTTGCCCATATCCTCATTACTCGGAGCGAGTCTTGGCTGATTTAGTTCGCGCAAACAGTTACCCTGATCGACTTCATGCAAGCCAACACGAATGCTAAGCTCACGCCGCTCAAAATGGACGGCTTTCTGATCTCGTAAGAGACTCATTGCTGTGGGTGGAGACGACATGATTGTGTGACTGAATTTGTGACTGCATGTCTCAAGATCAACGCAGAGCATCCTCTAACTTGCTGCGTTGCCCCAATACCAATCAACACCACCGCCTGGAGAACAAAGCAGCATGCCGAACCCGAAGCAGGAAAGATTTCCGTCCAGCTGCTCGTCATTGCGAGCATCATCACCTGTGACAGAAAAGCGACCCCCTGGATGATCCGCAAACACATAAGTCCCGATGTCGATCAAGCACCCGGCGGCTTGTAGTCACTATCCTCGCCTTCCTCGACAATACGGCGCTTGCGCTTCTTGGTGGTGGCGGCGGCACCGGCCTTTCGGTTCTCCAACTTGGCGAGCTCGACACGGTACTTGAAACGCACGCGGGAGAGCCAGGCGCGCTGCGTCATGCCCGTTCTGGCCGTGACCTTGTCCCAGTATGTGCGGACGACACCGGGGTCGATGCGCTTCGCTAACTTCCACGTCTCGTTGTTGCCGTCGCGGGGGTCGGTATCGCGGACTTTGTACATGATCAGCAGGCCGTGGTCGGGGTGAACGCCGGCGCGGCCGTTCATGATCTCGGGGGGAACTGCATTGGCGAGGACTGCGTCGGCGGAGACTTCGGTGTTGGGTCTGTCGCTCGCCGGGTTCTAGACGGCGTTGACGGGCTTGGCCGTTGGCTTGGTGGCCAGCAGAGAGGGGCGGCTGGTGACGGAGGTGCCGAAAGCGCTCGCGAGGGTGGTTTGTCGGAACTTCGACTTCGGCTTGGAGGCTGTGTGGCGGTTGCCTGTGTCAGCGTTGAACGGCACATGGAAAGCAGGGCAAAAGCCAGGTGCAGAAGAAACGAAGTTCATCTTTTGCTTACCGGTGGGATTGATGACGGAAGACATCTTGGGTGGGGAGAAAGAGACGATCTGGCAGGAGGTGGGTTTGGGCGAGGGCCTGCCATTTGCCGTCTCTGCAAGGGTGACGGCGAGATGCAACCTTGATATTCAGTCTGGAGAGAAGTGGTGTGAGAGGTGAGTGTGAGGAGCACGAAAAAAAAGCACAAAGGTCGGTCGGTGGGGCCTTTCTCGACGCGTTGACGCGGACTGTCTGAAGCGGAAGGTGGCGGGGTTACTGGCTGCATGCCATATCTGCCTGCCTACCACCCTGCCTACCATGCCTGCCTACCATGCCTGCCTACTATACCTATAGGTAGGGACCCGACCTTTTCCTCTGGATGCCATGGAGCATGTACATTTCACTTTGTAGATAGGAGGGGTTATCTATGAAAGCCCGTGAAGGGAAGAAAGAAAGGGAAGAATTGTCACTCTTGATTTTAGTAGTGACAAACACAGCCCAGCCACTCTGCATGAACGGCCACTGCCACTGGGGAACAAACGCGCGGGCTTCCGACTCGAGCAAACTTCACGATTTCTCGGACGCCACGACATATCATCACTATTTTGACCTTCTGCGAAAGTTGATCCTGGCCTGTTTTGTGGTGCCTCGCCCGTTCACCCCACCAGGCTTCGACCGCCGGAGGGCTTCAGCATGTCGTACCTTTGGCCCAATTCTTCACATCTCGAGGTGGGTCACTTTCCCTCGTCGGCCACAGCTTCAAATATCGAATATATCTTGCGCAGATGCATTTTGGCCCAGCCCACGTCATGGCACTATTTTCCGTCGCGCAAAAATCGGACTACACGGCGAAGATTGGCTTGCGCTTTTAGATCAACCTGCATTTGCCCCAAACATCCAGCATCTGCATTTGAGGCAGTACCTAGCTAACAACGCCCTTTTTGCCATCACGCATCTTTGCAATGACCCAGGTCGATGGGGTTTGATGCCATGGTGCTGACACTTCCTCCATCCTCAGAGCGCAGTAGTGAGGCGAAGACCACCGCCGCTCGGCCGACGCCGTCACGGTACCAATAAGTGGGTCATTGTGCACCCATTTGTGTCCATTGATCCACACAATCTCACTCATGTAATGCTGGAAGCGGCGCACCGCGGTAGCTGTACCCGACAGCCAAGAAAGGGCAAACTGCCAACCTTGCGATGAGCACCAGCACCCCCCAAAACTTCGTCATCAGCCAACCTTGAGGAAGACTACCAACACACAGCAACATCGACCTGGAAAATTCCATCGAGGAAATCCGGGAGCGTTCCGGTCCAGACTTCCAAGCTTCCGCCGAGTTGGAGCCTCGCTGTACGCAGCGTCAATCGTTGCCGACGACAGGGGTCGCCGAGGATATCTAGGAATTACTTAGCCTGGGGTTTACTTAGCCGGAAACAGGCAATCACCCTTGCTTTAGAGCGCAAGCCTAGGAGGCTCGACGCCGCGGGTGCATATGTATGCTTCAGGCATGCAGCAGGCTATTAAGGTTGTTAGAGCAACAACTACTAACTAACTACACAATCTTGGTTATGAACCACGCAATGCCTCGGAAACAAACTGTGATGAAATGCAAGCCTGGGTCAGGCACAATTCGGGCCTTGTACTGTCGAGTAGGTGAGCTGTAGCCGAGTATATCTAGTGCTTAGCGTAGATACAGATACGTTAGTGTTTGTTAGTTATCTATTGTTATTATCGCTCTCATATCTGGATTGCCAACTAGAGTTTATACAGCCTGTAGGTCTAGGCATTAATGAACCTATAACTTATCACAGGTCCACAGCTCTTATAACCTGACTGAGGCCGCTCGGGTTAGGGCTTGATAACTAAACATTACAACCTACTACAATCAGCCTGATTTAGATTTGGGAAAACATCCATCTACCATGTCCGGCCCTTCACATAAAGACAAGAGGAGTTTTTGGGCACAACGTAAAATGGTTGGGACGTGTACGCTTTCAGATATTGGGAATAGGGCAGGAACAAAACATCTGACCGAGATGCGGTAGCCCAGTTGGTGAAACCAAAGCTGACAACACCCCTGCGCACTCGTGCGTTATCGCCTATGCCGGAGGTCTACAGTACTAGTCACGCGACGCAGCGAGCGGAACTAATACGCGCGACAGGCGGACTCAAGATGCACAACGCTGGACTCGCCTAACGGGCGAACAACCGACGTTATTAAAGTAGTAACAGTTGCTTAAGCTAGCGAATATAACTTTACCATACAACCGTAGTGCCGTTCTTCTTGACCACTCGAGCGGCGCTGAAACATGTCTGAAACGAACCTTTACGCCTGTCACTGTCGTACATGTACATCGCAGCAGCGCAGCCATTAATTGGCGTTTGCAGCGTGAAAGTCCAGATTCTGCTTATGTTTCGCACTGCTACGTATATTGCTGGAAAACACACTAGGATTTTGTGTACGAGGTATTAGAGTGCAGCTACTAATGAATAGAAGGGGCTATTTCTTATTAGCGTTGAAGCCGGTCGGCCGCTGATAACGACGACATCCTCTTCCGCGAGCTCCACTTCCTCGACGATGTCCTTCCGCAAAGACCTCAAGAGAATCATAACATCAATGGACTAGAAATGTATCCGACGCAGTCGCTAACAGCGGGAAGAGAGTTGGGAAGCTAGTCACGTTACAAGCTGTGTCAAGATTATTCATTGCGGTAAAATGGTGAAAGCAAGCAATTTTGCGGTCTACTGCAAGGCAATAACCTCGGCCCAGACCACCAGAATGACATTACTGTTGCGGTTATTTGTTTTAGTCATTGCGCCCCAGGATGCCGCTAAATAGCTGGCCTAGTGAATGAAGCTTGCCTTCAATGCAGCTCAAAATGCAAGTCCCGTATTAATCATGATGTGATAATGTAGCTAGATACCCACAACGCACAACGTCGCCGATGCCTAATATATGAGTTACTCCCACTCTTGTTTCCAGCTTGCTGAAGATCGAGTAAGGACTGAGGTAAGGACCACGTAGAGCGATGAGTTGTTTCGTCAGATGAGCAAAAAGCAGAAAAGACTGAATATCATTAAACTTAGTCAACGATAGTGGGCGCAACCGTTGGCAGACAACGTTGCCAAGTTGTCAAGCTCAGCGGACTACTTAATACTGGCGAACATTTGGGTATGTTTGCCAAGTAGATATTGGATATGCCTCGTCCCTCAGTAATAAAAGCCGGCATCCGACCACTTGGTGGTGCGAAACGTCCTAGAAAGGTGCTGGTTAACAATATAAGGCGTATCACCCAGTCAGATATCCGCCGTCTAGCGCGGCGCGGCGGTGTTCATCGTATATCTTCTGGTACCACTCAGAGGCTTCTTTTGGTTCTAGCCGACTAACACAAATAGGTATATACGAAGATGTCCGCGCTGCGCTCAAGTCCTTCACAGAAATCATCATCCGCGACGCGGTACATTATTGTAACTATGGGAAGCGTCGGACAATCACCGCTCTTGATGTCATCTATGCGCTTAAGCGTCATGGTCGGAGCCTCTACGGATATGGTCGGTGAGTAAGGTCTTAGTGTTGAGGAGGGAGCTAATTGAGTCTGCTCTCACCGACATCTCGAGTCATCGCACGTTGTGTAACTTTGATCTCGAGCAGCCGCAATGCTCTCGGAATATATACTGTCAGAATTTCTATGATTGCTTGGTCGCATTGGGTTCCCTCATCGCCAGAAACCCGCCTTCTCTACAGCTTTGAGGTGTACTATGAGCCGACTTCAAGCAGACAAGCCCGATAACTGATCTAAAGATCTGCGGTCTCAAAGTCAACTGCCTAGCAACCGGCTGCTGGCTTGCTGATGATGCCCTTTCAAATCTCCAATCTAATGCAGGAGAAGAAACGTCGAAAAATGGAGAGACGGCCTTCTAGCTTGGTTGCTTCAATAGAATGGCGCCGCTCATGTGCCATACAGCGGACTGTGGTGTGTGGTCTTCATAAATCAACAGACTGACGTTTTAGGGGCACAGTAGAACCTATAGAACCCAGCAGCCTATGTTGATTTATTCGTAAAAAAAAGAAACCTGTGTCTACTCTCTTACGTTGTCAGCCAATGCTTTCCAGCACACCCAATTGTGTAAATTCATTAGCTATAAAATGTGACACCTTGACTCTGGCCAAAGGAGTAGCACTCCGGCACAATAAAGCGGGCCTGGCTAGCAGCAGATGAACGACAGTCGCCTTGCTGATGTGATCTGACATGTCAAGGAAGCGCATCATGTGCCCGGCAGACGCACACCGCGAGGCCAATATCCATTGTGCCAGCTGCCGGATACAGAAGTTCGGACCGATACTCAATTCCTTCAGCGATTGAACGAGCCTCCGCATTGATTCTGTGTACCCGTACTCGATCGTTTTACCCTTCAGTCTTAGCTTCTTGAGCGACTTTGGGAGCGCCGAGATCAGCATGGACGTCTCCGTGGACGTGAAATTGTTGAAGCTGAGATCTACTTCGTCAAGGCCTCTCACTGAGTTGCGTTTGTTGAAAAGCTTGGCAAGCATAGCTGCATCAATTCTTTTGCATTCTGAAAGGACGAGTCGGATAAGTCGCGCTCCAACCGGAATTGTTTGGAGGTCCTCGACAGTTACAGGCGTAGAAGCTAGATTAAGATGGGTTACATGAACAAGCCTTGAACACAGGTCCTTCAAAGCGAAAGACGAAAGCCCACTACATCGTTGGAGCGACAGATGAGATCGGTTGAGCGTAAAATCTGCGCAGCTCGTGGTGGACGTTTCAGTGCTTGTGAAGCGCGAGCCGTTGATATCTAGCGCTGCTGGTAATGGTTCAATCTCCAAAAGTCCCTGAACACCAACATAGCACAAATGAGGCATCTGCGACAGCATCCAAAACACTGTAGCGAACGAGCATTTCGTCGTCTGTTTGGTCAACGCCGTCAGGTCGGCGATGCGAGACCCAAAGTGTCTTCACTAACTGGCCGAGCTCTTTCTTAGCTCTGACAAGACGTACAAAACTGCGGGACGCCGAGTAGCTCTCAAGTAGTACAGTACTGTAGAAGGGGCGCAGGGAGTAGCGGAAAGGTCTTGGAGGTTAGCATCAGAGCTTTGACGTCGCGAACCCACAGCTTATACGCCGTAGCAGCCGGTTTGTCGTACGCAATAGATTCAATGATCAGGCCGGCCGGCGATAAGTCTCGCGGTGGTTCGAGATGAGATCCGTACGCACCTTTCAACTCGCTCGGAAGCTGCTCGATGAAGGAGAGCCCTGAAGCAGGTGATAGTCTGAGCATGTGCACTTGCGTGGGTACGTGAACGGGGACGACCCGAGATCCGCTGACGAAGCAGCCACGGACCAACCAGTCTGGGCTAGTGTGACCCTATAACAGATCGGAATCTACCGAGAACGGCATGCTGACTCTGGCATGCGACATGGGTTTGGTGTAAGTAATGAGTCAACGGTGTGCTGATGACGCATATTTTTTGTCTTTGGTGAATGTACAAGACTGGCTAACTGCTTTCGGGAGTCAGGGAGGGCAAGTCAATGCATATCCAGAGATGTGACTGACACAGACTTGTAGCGCACTTTCCAAACACGACGCCCACGGCAGGTGTAATACGAGTGCAGTCATATCCGCCGATCCGTCGGCCCTAGAGTGACGTTCGTCTTCTTAAGGCGCGAGAAGGCTAGATGGCACGAAGACAACCAGAACGACTGAGTAGTTTTCCTTTTGCGAGCCGCTGTAAGGGCGCGCGTGTCCGGAGCGGTCCTATTCAAACCGATGACTATAATGAGAGGCATATTTTTCGTTGCTGCTCGACTGCTTGCTGAAGTCGCCCAATGCTCGCGTATAACAGGCAAGGGGTCGTATGCATCTAACCAGCGTCTCCCTCATAATCAGTACGTAAACATAACTTTGCTTGTCAGATGCAGCGACTGTGATACTTGATTCCACGTTACTCTGTGACGCCTGAGGTAACACGGAGCCACTCGTTGGATGAATATTACCGCTCTTAGTTCGTGCTGTTAGCTACGTTATCTGTGATGCCACTGAATTGAGGAGACTCTTGCTGTTATACTGAGGTAAATGCTGAATTGCTGGTTCCTTAACTTGCAATTTTGAATCTCAAGACTTGCCTGTTTCGGTCTGGTATCAGGATGAAGGATGTATCCTTCTTGCTTGAAATACTGCTAGACGTGCTTTTTACTGCTTCTTAACTATGGGTTAGTGAACGAGGTCTTTGGCTATTTTGATCCATATGTACAGGATACTAACGTCTCTGATATGAAGCGTCAGAGAAAACGCCCAGTGGTGCGCCCTTTCACTGAGAAGAGCCAGCGAGTTGAATCAAAATGAGACGATATTTTTGTAGAAAGAAAGGTGAGGAACTACTAAAGACAAAGAAAGTTTTCCGGCTGCAGAATGGTTTGATATCGCTGGGTGGTTAGAGGCACGCGCAAGCCTTTCGTAGAGACGTATTCAAGAATCACGACATATAAACGGCATTGGCAGCTTAGCTTGGCGAGTTTGCGCTTGGTCGGAACTATAGGATTGGCCTTTTACTTCAACAAAGTCAATATTCCGGCCCAGCAATTTATTAGATAGATCTAAGAGCAGATTCAGCTTGTTCAGTAGATTATAAGGACTTCCACTGCCTCCTCCACGAGGATATATGTTGCCAGCCGACGTTATGGTTTAGTCAACCACAAGTCACCCACATTGCATCACATGCATATTACTTCCGAGATCACCCATGTATTGCCGCAAATAAGTACTAACGCACGCGACAGGTCTTCTGAAATCTCATGAAAAGTATGGTTAGCTCAGGTTTCCTTTTAGAATTCTCTCTAAGATGGGGAATTAAAGTCGTTCTGATTGATTTGTGGCTGTATTTATTTAGACCGGAGAACACCTCGCGTTCATCTCACATCAGCCCTCCGAGTTCGAAGTGTCACTCAATTCAGCCTACCAGGAACCATTAGAAACGACAGCCACGCAGTACAGACCACATTTTACAGCGAGCATACAACGTCAAGACTTTATAGTTCACTTCTGATCAGTTCAAGAACTGCCCCCATCTCCATCGGCAGCCATGGAGTTCTGCGCGCAGATGAACACCGCGACTGGCACCGCAAGTAAGTAGTCCACTCATTGTCATATGCAGATCGGTCTGATCCATCAAGACAGCAGTAATTTCCAGTCAAGAGGCCTCTGCACCAGCCTTTGCCGGCCAAGATGGAGTTACGCAGTTCTGCACAGCGCCGAGTGCTGGTGTTCGAACGCGACTCCGGATGCCAGTCTCATAATCAGTATCGAACAGTGTGGATTCCCCTGTCCCGGCTATCCTTATGAGACGTGCGGTGGCGAGGGGTCTTACATTTACCTATCGCTGCAAAAGGAAGGATTGGCCACTACAGATGCTCGCAGATCGTCCTCAAACGCCCCTTTAGTTACGTCATCAGCGACATCTTTAGCCATATCCCCAGTCAACTCCTCAGTCACATACTTGGCTTCATCAATGAGAACGGCATGGGGAGGTCGCATCAACAATCAACTGACAACTTATCAGTCACAATCAGCGGCAATCCTGCCGACGTTGGTGAAGTCAGCCACGTCGACGATCGCATCTAACATCTCTCGTCCTAATATGACAGACATGGCAAACAGTCCAACCCCGCCCCGAGAGAAGCTGGCACAGGCACAAATTACTGGAATTATTGCGGGGGTGCTTGTTCTTTTTCTCGTTGTAGTAGCCATCCTGGCTTGGGCATGTCTCCAAAGGCGGAGCTATTTTCGAAGACAGCGACCTGCTGCCGGCTCCGTCGATGAGCGTCTTATGGCCCTAGGGCTTGCTGGGCGGCGAAAACTGTTTGTTACCAATCCAGACTAGTTTGGTTGTTATTGTTCTGGATGGTGATAAACATCAGCAAGATATCAACGCGGCCTGTGAGTCGGCATTGAACAATTCTTAATTGTTTCCTAGGTCTCATGCATTATTGCGCTACAAGTCCTCACAACGTCATATCACCAATGGTCTGTGTTTTACCCAGCCTGTGCAACGTGCTCAATCCTGCAAACTCCGCATTCTGGGCGCCAGATCGTCTTGGGAAATGCTGCCGCTGTGTCCACACAGATTGCGGCTGCAGTATGCGTACGCCATTGGAACCTCGCTGCAGCCGCTCCACATCACGTTGACGGCCTCGGCCAGATTCTCACCCTCGTTGACCACCTGGTGGTATGTTCCTGGGAGCGTGACCACCATCTCTCCTTCTTGACAGGTCGTCTCCGTAAATTGAATACCCCACTCGCGGAGAGCCTCGGTTGAGAAAAGGGCATTGCTGTGCCGAACAAATTGTGAACATTCCGGCTGTGCCTGACGATGCTTGACACATTTTCTGTGCGGGAATGTCTTGCGGCATTTGTTTTCAAAGTTTCTCACATTTCCAGGCTCTGGCGTAATGAACAGCCATTTCTTAGGCGCCCCCCATCGCACTAAGTTGACTGACGGCACGGCGAGGTCTTCGATATGCATGCCACTTCCAGTGAAGACGTTTTGCGCGTAATAAAGATACGGCGTCGTGATACCCGGTTTGACGCTGTCCACGAAGAGGTCCTCCAATTGAGGGCCGCAGCTTAGCAGAGGCGATGGGTTGCCATGTAAACAAGACCAATCGCCAACAAAGTATCGACCCCGCAGAGCTTGAGGACTCCGAAGAGCTTTTGATGAGAAGAGGTGCCCACTAGTGAGTGAGACATCCTTGAAACGACGAAAATGTGCGGGGTCTGAGTAGTGCAGTTGAAATACAGTGTTTTTGCCCTCGGAAGGCTTGATTTCAGTGACGTAGCTGTCCACTCGTGAGTTGTTGTCCCCCTCCAGAGAGAAGCTAGGGATTCCATTCTGAGTGAGAATATCGCGAGGACGATAGTCAACGATACGGCACTGCCAAAAGCCTCTAGCTGTAACCTCTGGATCGTTGCAAAAGCGGGCTAATGTCTCACTCGTACGGGGACCTAAGTCTCGCAGGGTAATGGTTGCCGGCTCATGAATGGGGTCGGGAGGCGGGCAGGTATGCTGGGCTAAGTCACCCGTCGCTCGTGGCGTGTAGTTGATGTTCATGGTCACTTGGTGCTAGTGATCAGATGTATCAATTTGATAGTCTTACACTACTAGCGCACTCCTAAACCTAGATATTTGAGGGGAGACTTATACTCCTAGCCTGAGGCAGCCTTTTAACAATTGAATAATAGTGTGTCATTTAGGGGCCTTCATTACGAGGCTACGATATGAACCCATAAATTAAGCGGCGCTCTCGGCCATTTTCTGACTCCTTATTGTAATGCCTTAGTCACGGATCGTCCTGTTGTCCGTTATTCACAAGATATACCATGTTCTTTACATCTTCTAGAGCACTAGTACAACAAGACCAGGCGCCGCCTAAAGGTAGCTGCTGATATTAGATATCATAGCTCCTGAAAACGATGACGGAAGCGAAACGGAATTCCCGGCAGTATCATATCACGAATGATGGTCCAAAGACAACCACAGAGATTAACTGCGACTTTCGAAACAAGTTTTGCACGACCGTATTTAGCTTATCTCACGTGCTGACTTCAACCCACGATCTTATCCTGGTGTCTTTCTGCAATGAAATATATACTGACAGTTCCAAAAAACAGCTATTGAATTGTAGAGGCCGTCCGCGACGCATACTGCCTCGTTCGTGATTAACAACGTCAACGCACTTCGCTCGCCGATTCACACAGTTATAGTGTTTATCCTTGAAACACCGACTTGTCGTGGAAAACCTATCCCTCTTCGAACACACGTGACAAGTCCATTCAGTGCGATGCCATACCGATGATGTACGGTAGCCACTGAGGTTACATAGCTAAACGATATCCAGCTGTACAGTAGCGGCTGACTGTAGGACAACTTTGATGTCAGTCTGACTTTGATATTAACAACACGGTGACAAATCAGAATCCCATGACTTACAGGCTTGTGCCGAACGGCACATGACAGTTTGGCACAGTCATCTCCTATCAGAACAGCCTCATCTAGAACTATAAAAACAACAGTACGCCGGTCTTTGCGAAGAAGATTATGACCTATCCGTGGCTTCGAATTGTCGAAGGGAACCCGCCCACTGCAGTCATCAATCTGCCCCCTACGCTGCAGCGTGCTGAGACCCCTTCTGTGGTGAGCATCGTTCGGGAAATACCAGACTCCCGCCAGCGGCAGGGCGTGTACTCATCCCTCGGCCGAAGAAAGAGCGTCGTGTTAAATGAGGTCAATCTCCAATGCAGCCCCTTAGATGAAGAGCAATGCAGCCCGCATCACAGACATGATCAGCACCCAGTGAGTTGCGACAGTACTGTTGGACTGCTTTGTCGGTGGACGACCGTCCTCAGCGATGCCATCTGCTTCTTCGTACAAGATCCTCTGTCTGCCCGCAATACGCTCTCTCGATGGATAACGGAATGCAACCGCCTAGACCTTGAGTTTCGTCCAGCGGCTGTCATCATTCTGGATAGCGCTGTTGAAAACGATGAGGCGGACCGCCTTCGATCCCTCCTTGAAGAGGACCCGCCGTCTGCTTTCTTCCATTCCGTAAGCGTGCACTCCGTCCGTGGATACGGAGGAAGGCTACCCAATAGTGTGTTTGACCGGATGAGAGAGGTTCGAGCGATGCGAAACGCCAACCATCTCTTGTGGGACTGGTATACCATGTTCAAGCTATCGCACGGCCTTCTGCGACAGCTGGCAGGTCGATCTCCGTCGCCTCAGCGCGACATCAATGTAGGCTACGTCTCAGCTCTCGACCTTGAACGGACGCCGCAGCCCTTGCAGGAGGCAACCGAGTGGCTCGCAGATGCCTGGTGTTCTTGGATAGAGCAGACTACATCAGAGGATGAGGCTTTGCAGATGAGGCTACCGATACTCGCACACGCTATCGCAGTAGATGCAGCAATATCATACAAGGGTCAGGCGGCGTGGCATAGCTCTCACTCTTCACTGCTGCACTGCTGACATTGGAACGCAGGCTTTCACGTGAGGGCGGTCTTCGACCAGCTTCATCGGCATATCGTGAAAAAAGCACTCAGTCGCCAGAAGATTGTCTCCGCAGCCTATGGCATGGCTGTCGTCGCCTCCCATGTCGACAAGAGAGCAGAGAACGCACTAGATCACATGCTGCAACACTACCAAAAGTCTCGTGTCGAATTTTTGAAAGAGCATCAACCTAGTCTCGCTGACAGTCGGTCTTCCGACCTTTGCCTCCTCTGCTTCGTCAGGCCAGCAGACATCTTCCTGCCATGTGAATGTGCTTTGTGCGAGACATGCTGTCGGAGCTATGGTCGTCCCACAACAGGAACGGTGACGGCGTTCGATCGGTGCGTATGGTGTGGCATGTTGTTTGCCGGTGGATGCGCGATTCGTCAGAAGCCTATCACCGCTGGCTGTCGGGTTCTGGCGTTAGATGGTGGCGGAGTGAAAGGAATTGTACAGCTTCACGTGTTGGAGGCCATCGAAAAGCTTACGAAGCTGCCGATCCGCATATTCTTCGACCTGGCCATTGGCACCAGCGTCGGTAGGTCGCCCAGCACACCCTTCTGGTCGTTCACGCCTTTAGTTACCCACACATTGCTTTTACGAATTGTGAACAAAGTAAGCTGATCATGCGTAGGAGGCATAAACGCTCTTTCCATCGGTGTCTTGCAATGGCCTCTTGACAGGTGCGAAAATACCTTCGTGGAGGTGGCGAAAAAGATATTTCCGAAGGCGACAACAGCAGCCGGCCGTTGGTGCCAGAAGGTTGCCCAGCTGTTTCGGTTCGTTTTCAAGGACGGCATCTACAGCCCAAGTGGGCCGGTCTTCCAGTCCATCGTGGGTGATGCCAGAATGCGCGGGCCACGAGTGTCTCTATACGAAAAGAAACCCTACGAACAGATGCATGTGGCTGTGACAGCCATAGACTCCAACACCAGCGCGTCGAGGCTTTTGACCACATACACTGCGCCGGCATGCACCGAGATGGGCGGGAGACTGGCGAGCAATATATTGGTGCGAGAGGCGTAGGTCCACCAAACCATTGTAGAGGCACCTTTTGCTGATGTTGTCGATCAGGGCTGAAACCACGTCCGCAGCACCCTGGTGAGTCGCGGACGATGGAGTGAAATCAAGGCAAAGACCATGCTAATAAAGACTAACAATTTACAGTTTATTCCCGGCCAAGCGCATCGGGGATCGTCTTCTGTACGACGGCATAGACATACCACTACCGCATGTCCGGTCAGAAGCCCGTCGGCTGTTCCCCAAGAAGGAGTCACCAGACTACATCCTTTCGGTCGGATGTGGGACTGCGACTGCTGCGCCCAACACGAGACTCGGATGCCTCTCACGTCTCGTCCATCATCAGCTGACCGGCATGTCCGGGCATCAGCAGTACGGCAAATTCCGTTCGACAGAAGGAGACTCTAAGGTTGTGCGAGTCGACCCTGTTATCGCCATGGAGGAAGTCGCGTTGGATGATTCCACTGCCGTCACGCGGCTGACATCGCAGCTAAGGCAACAGCTTAAAATTGATGCAGAGCTCTGGGCGACGATGAAACAGACGTCGTGGGCCATGATATCAGCTTTGTTCTATTTTCAGCTCCAGAAACCACCGCATGTCGCTGGGAGGTACGGACAGCTCGACTGCGAGGGCACCGTGGCGTGTAGATACGAAGACGACGCGGCAATCATGAAGATACTCGCGACCGAGTATTCTGGCCTCGTGGCGCTGGTTGACGGCAAGGAATATAACTTGCTTCCACGTGGGCGGGCAGAAGTCAGCTTGAGGCTTTTCTCATGGAACCGGCGCATCGATATCCGGATCAAACACGCTGAGAAATCCGCCTCCATAACGGGGTTTCCCGCGTCGATGGAGGGGATATATTCCTTGCAGCAGCAACTGCCCCTGGAAGTGTACGTGGTACAGGCGCCAGTGAGTGAGTGTTTGAGGAAGGGAAAACGTCGACAGCCGGCACAAAGCTTGATGGCGCTGCGCAAAAGGAGGCGCGTAGCTCCTTGAGGTAGCCTCTCTACTGTACAACTATCTATAGCCTCTTCTGAGGTAGCCGCTGGGAAGTTGATCATCTGTTTGATTCATGAAACATGATATCGTCTAATGTTTGTGTTTTGTCAATATCTCCTGGAGTCTGATGATCAAAAGGTGGTGTGGAAACATGCTATGAGTAGATTAAAAAATGGGGATAGTATCTAAAAGAAAAGAAATCAAAAGACAGCGAATGTTGTATAGAGTTTACTATTGTCCTCCTATCTCTGTACGTAAAATTCCACCCGATTTCTGCTCCACGCCTCCACGACATTTGACGAGATATCAACACAACGCAACGCGAACTTGTTGACCTGCTTAGCGGAGAGAGTTGCCCGCGGTGATGAGCGACTAGTCGTCAGCTCGAACTGCAGAGTGAAAGTCGCGATAGCAGCTCGTCTAAGCCACGCAACTGTGTATCAATCGATACGATCGTGAAGCCCACGTCGATTTGAGACATATCGTCAATCTTACGACAAAGCTGGCTAGAGACTTTTTCATATCTCAAAGCTACTACAGTATTGTGCATATGTCACTTCCTCTTTTGCAAACATAAACAATGTTTGAGAAGCTGAAAATCGCTGTGATGGAACCCTGCAAACCTCTAGTAATTGCTGCGGCGACTTGTTTCCAAGCAAAGTGTGGGGTCGGGATGGTGGGCGACAGTGCGAGGGTCAGCGCGCAATCAAGAGCTACTCAAAAGTATCCATAACCGGCTTCAACAGCTGCCATTCTCCCACTGTCAATCATGGCGGTGTGTACACAGTGAGATTGACTTTCGGCCCAGCCTGTGTGGGTCAAGTTCAGAAAGATGAAGTGTGTTGCCAAGAGGAAGCAACATATGATTAATACTGTACCGATCTTGCCCTGGGCCAGCATGTTTAGACTGGAAGAAGGAGCAACAGTACAAAGAAAACGAAATCTGCTGTCAAACCCTGTGTTGTATGCCGTACTACGCCGAAAGTAAGAGTATGAGAAAACCGAGAAAACCACAAACAAGCGCCCAGTTCATAACGAGACCCCACAAACATCTCCGTTTCCAGCGGACGCTGTCTTTCTCCGTAGCTTGTAATGCCTCTTGTAAGAGTTGTTCTGACGCTTGCATATCGCAGATCATCTCGTCAAGCAAGTTTGGTCTGCAACGACACATGTCTGCGTGGTGAAGAATGGTGAGCCATCCTGGCCCTCGAATATTTCCCCGTGAGAGTCATACGGCAGTCAACAAGGTGCGCCTCCAGGCGGCAAACTGCGAAGAAAAAAGTTAGAAGGGAAGAAAGAATGGCAAGATTGTCGCAAAGGTCGGCTGCGGCAGGAAATAGGGGAAATACCGCTCGTCTTATGTTTGCTCTACCGAGAGCTATCCTTCATCATCTCCTAGCAGCTCGATCAGGCCACGGGGACTTTGAACAGTATCATCAACGCTTTAACCACACAGAAGCACTGCTTACCTGCTCCTGCGGAGAGGCTAAAGAGGCGGACCACCTGGTCTACTGCCACAAGACACTAGTGAGGAGGCAAC
>JANUHK010000442.1:0-18561 GCA_026319125.1 Colletotrichum noveboracense | reverse complement strand
CCTTTTGGGCCAGAGCTTCACGTCCCTAGCCGCATTTGCACGCGACCTCTCATCGCCAAACTGGCAAAGTCCGATCGGCGGAGGCTACGCCGGGTATGAGGAGCACAAGTGTAAACCATTTGCCTTTCTCCGTTCTGACCTCCATCGGATTGAGAACAGCATATCAGAACTTTCGTTGAGGGAGTTGTGAGCAGCACTTAGTGATATGACGAGCAAAGCGGCGCTGGCAATTATGGTCGTTGAACGGCTTGGGTGGCATGAGAGAATGAGTCAATAATCAGGGCGGGTTACGCGAAGCTCGATTTGATGTGCGCAATAGTACAGTACGTGCGCAAGAATATCCGCTGGCTGAACGATTGCAATAATGAAATTTCGACCACACACAGAAACCCCCGAGTGTGTCAAGACCGCCAAGAACCACATCCGCCAAGAGTTTGCTATGGGGAGAATCTGATTAACTACACAGCGGAAGCAAGGCCCGAGTCGTGAATAAAGCAGCTACATTCCTTTGGCCTTCTCGGTCGTTACGTCTATCAGTTCCTTGCCTGCAGAGACCTATTGACCCAGACGCACAAATTGGGGATGAAGTCGTTACTCAACAGGGCGCGATCTTGCGGCCTTCGCATCTGCGGGTTGATCTTCCGTATCATTTGAATTGATACTCGTCATAAACGCCCTCACCGCGTCGTCTACCTGAAAGATACGTC
The DNA here is from genome assembly GCA_026319125.1 of Colletotrichum noveboracense. Taxonomy (NCBI): domain Eukaryota; kingdom Fungi; phylum Ascomycota; class Sordariomycetes; order Glomerellales; family Glomerellaceae; genus Colletotrichum; species Colletotrichum noveboracense. The sequence goes on along the minus strand of JANUHK010000442.1, from coordinate 17,854 downwards.
TCAACCCGGATGCGTCGGCCCCTACCACCTTCAGGCCGGACAGACTCCGTGCTCGACTCAGCGCCACGTATGCCTGTCCGTGCTCGAATATGCGTGAAAGATCAACAACGACGCGGTCAAGACTGAGACTCTGGCTTTTGTGAATCGTCATGGCCCAGCCTTGCGTCAGGGGGATCTGTGTTCGTGACAGGTAGCTGTAAGGCGACTGATCGCCGTACCCGGTGACAGCGCAATCGGGTCCGATGACTTTTTTCTCGCCATTGGCGACCCTGACTTTAGGGACTAGATTGTGTCAGCAAAGATGTCAAGCCAAGGGCCCGCTGCGGGAAGACGTGTCGCCTACACATGTCCTTGTTGCTCCATGCGCTTTCGAGATAATCCACGATGCGGTTGTATCTTTCTGTCGCAGCGCGATAGCCGTCATCGTCATCTTCGTAGTTCCTTAGCGACGGTGGTCGTGGCTCTTGGATCGCATCACTGGATACGAACCCTACAACGACGCCCTGTCGCCCGTTGCAAAGACCGCGGTCTAGATCAACCTGGGATGGCGTCAGTCTGTCTGAAGAGTCGGAATCAGGCTGCGAAACATACATTGGCGAGCAGTATGACGGGCGTGTCCACCTTCAGCTGCAGTTCTCGTGGGTAGCGGTGCTCGTCAAGGCGGTCGAGGGGCTGCCGTCTCTCGCCTCTGGCGAGAGTACAAGCATCGGCAGCTTTGTACTCGTGAACACGACCAGTGATCTTGACGAACTCTTCAAGGTTGCGCTGGTTAACCTGCTCTCGGGTGGACTTGAGCTCAGTCCCGTTCTCAGCTTCGGCGTGGTGGGCGAGGAGAAGGTTTGCGTCGGCATCATCGAGATGCTGGCCAAGCCGGCATGTCTGGAGGACTTTGATGAAGGCCTCATCCGACTGACGGTGGATTTTCGTCAGCCGCACGCATTTGAAGTTGCATCTTTTCCATTCAGGGGCCTCGAATGCCCATTTGTCCCCAGCTTGAAAGGCGTGGCCATGGCCTTCGGGGCAAGCCCACTGGTCGTTGAGCTTACTCATTTCCTTGCCGCAGTGGAGACAGTGCTTGAACGGCTTCACGGGCGGCAGCTGGCAAAAGTCCCCAACTACAATGATCTGAACGCCGCCAAACGGTTTCGGGTCTTTTCGGATGGCGCTCATGACATAGCTGAGTCGCTCAAAGAACTGGTTCTCGACCATGCTGATTTCGTCGATGATGAGGACTGCTGTGTGACGGTATCGGTTGAAGATACGTTGGCCACGTGCCTTTGTGACGATGCTGCCATCGCCATACAGGGGCTTCCTCGCGTCCTCGGGTGTCCACCCAGCGTAGTTGTAGGTGGTTCTCCCGCCGATGTTGATGGAGGCCTGGCCGGTGGGCGCGAGAAGATGCACCGTCTTGTTCATGTCTTGGTAGTGAGCGGCGAGAGTACTGTGGAGGGCTCTGACCAGAACAGATTTGCCGCACCCGCCAGACCTACATCCACGCAGTCAGCTAACGAGGGATTGGGGCCACTTGTTTGAGCATACCCCGTGATGAACAGGTTGTGGCCCTGCATGGCAAGGTCGATGGCTTTTTGCTGTTCCTGGCAGAGAGGAGGGTCCCCAGGTATGTGTAAGGGCGGTCTCTCTTGGCCATGAGCGCGTGCCGCTTCGGGTCGGCCCCCTCCGTCGGCCGTCGGGCCATCGACGGCGGCGGTTTCAAGTGCGGGAATTGAGGGTGAGTGCCTTGGTATGCTTGCGGGACGGTCGCGGTCTGGAGTGCCGTCGTGGGGCAGGGCCGGTGACGAAGCAACCGGTCGTTGGACATCGCCGGTTTCTGCTATCGACCTAGGATGGCTCCGTGAAGCTTCCAGCCGCACAATCTTGATCAACTCGGCTCGAAGCTTGTCCACCTGATGCACATTAGACGAGCACTCTTCAGAGTGGGTGACTCACGGCCTCTTGGAACGTCCATGTGCCCTCGACTTTGTGCACATGCATCAGCTGAATGTCTCTGAGCGCGGCTGACGTCTGCTGGTGACATACATTGAGCACCTGAAAACTTCGACGTTTGCGCCATGCATTGCGGCCAGCTTGTGAATATCCCGCACTTCCTTCCTTTCCACACGACGTAGTACGTCTTGCCCTTCGACTTGCGTGGCAGATTCGGGTCGATGCCTCGCAAATATTCAGCCACCAGGCGATCTACCTCGGCTATGATCAGACTCTCAGGGCCGCGGACGAGGGTCCTTCAACTCGAATTTGCAATGGTCCATGCCATGCCTGTGACTCTGTACCTTCGTCTTGGGAGGTCGACATCGTGTTCGTCGGAGCGTGAAAGAGGATGCCGGTGTGCTCGACCGGTGGGGTGTGTCTTTGCCGCCACGTCGGTGGCTCCGGACGCGGCCTGGTGCTTGGGTCTGCCACTGCGTCAGGTGCTTTTCCGACCGCAGACGGAGGTCAGTGTTGCTCCAACGGGTCCTAACACCTCGAGGCCTTACCCAGATGCTGTCGGCACGCCGATCGGGGCGGGTCGCTGATGTGCGTTCTGCTCGGCGGCCGCGACGGACGTCGTGTGGGTGCGGAGAAGACAGGCGGGGGACGGCCCGTCAGCCGCCGTGGGACGACATGCAGCGCCGCCTCCAGAAGAGTACTGGGTACCTTTGGCATACCAGCTGCCTGCCCCGGCGCGACGTGGGCCACTCGATATAGCGCCGTCCTGGCTCGCTGGAGCACGGCGCAATGCGCTTCAGGCACGCGCAGCGGCAAGGGTCGCAGAGTGGTGGTGCTTCACGAGGGACATCCCACTTGCGCAGGTGGCAGCCCCTGAGACCCAGGGCTGCCAGGCGCACGGTCAACCACAGGGCGGCCTTGCTGTCGGCAGCGGACCCGCACGGTGCGGAACGGGAGGAGCAGCATCAACAGACAGCCAGGACGACTGGGCTGAGACCCACCGCCCAAGTGGCGATGAGTTGAGGTGTCTCGATCATCTTTGGACATCGGGCATCCGTTGACAGTTCATGTGATGAGAAGCTGTGTTTTCATGCTGGAAACATTGGAAAAGTCGGAGGAGGCACAGCACATTCGCAGCGAACGTCACAAGCGGTCCATCCTGAGAGGGAGGGATCTTTGCATGCTTGAAATGGCCGGGCATTTGATACGCAGTATTCATACGGCATCATCTGATAAAGACCGGATCGGACATCCACATCAGCCATTGATGTTCGAAGCTCGTAGTGAGTAAATTCACTGTAGTTAGTTTCTGCGCCGCATTCCTTTCCCTTCGCCTCCGCGACAACTGTGACCTTTCGCCCCTCTGCTTGGCTATGTGCCCGGTGGCTTGCTGCAACGTAGCAACAGAAACACGGAGATCGCTGCGTTGGGCGTAACAGAGAGCGCGCATCCCAAGGTTAATAACAACCAGTGGCGTAGAGAACTTGAGGGACACAGATATGTCACCCTGAGGTACTGTTACATCAGGCACTCTGTCGCGAGCAGGTAAGATATGGTGGCTCATGTTCGTGTTAAACAAAGTTGTTTAATGGGAGGAGACGCTTGAACTCTCCTCCCCACACGTTCCTCGCAAGTTGAGGCTCCGAGAAGACCGACTGGCAACTTTTCAATATTTCCACCGAGTTCTGCAACTGGCATCGAAGGCTGTCTAGCATGGATCTAGTCTTTCACCCCAGAGCGTCAGTTGGCTCGTCAATATGCCAAGGTTCCCTCCAGCAAATAGATCTTGAATGCCTTTGACGTTGTCGGGTAACAGGGACAGAACAGCATGCTCTGTCCGTGAAGCTCCAAATTCCGGCAGCAGGTGCCCCGCCGCCTCAACTGAGATAGACGGCTCTAACCTAGGACACTAAACGGATGCATCACTAGGGACAACATATCACGTTTCTCAGTATCAGCAGGATAGTAAGATCCTAGTAGCCAGCAGAAGAACTAACGCAGCAATATACAGTCATATATATAGTTATGGCTGGCTTATGCAATTCACGCAAGCAGGAGGATGCTAATATCGCTGAGCAACTAGGTGGCCTTCGCCTTTAACAAGCTTTATTAAATAGGACTTAGCCACTCAGCAAAAGAACTGCGACCTTCCCAGGCGAACCTGCCATATATCCGCCCATTCTCAAGACTAGGATTTTGCAAGCCACGCCCGTCCACCATACAGTATAAACGGTTTATTCAGCGTTTATACTGCCAGGCTACCCAGCTCAGGGCCAGTCAGACCTATCGGACTAGCCCGGATAGGTCCTTCCCATGTACGTGCTAACTAAAGTCATAGGAAACAGACTCACCAACTTCCCAAAATATACAACCCAGCTATTCACCAGCCGCTAGATGTCTAGCATTATGTGCGGCTCAGAATGTAGGGTCACAGGAAGAGATAAGCGAATCAGTGCCCCATGCACTCTGCGAATTAAAGTATCAACTATAGCGCTTAGGTCAGTGCCCCGCGATATCATCCGCTCTGCGCAGTGCTGTTCAGTACTTTACAGCAGTGCATAGTAGATATAGGAATCAACGTCCAGCTGAAAGAGACATACATCTCAAATCCCTGCGACCAGTGAAGACAAGGCGGAGAGAACCTGCAGCTGTGGTTGGTCCGCATAGCCATCGCTATCCTTTGCAAATTTGTTAAAAGGGAAGAGAAAGCCGGCTTTCAGAGGGGCAATAAAAGACGCAAAGTTGACTTGGAATTTCAATATAAGCATAACCTAATGCGCAGCATGATCAGTAATTCGACGATCAAGCTTGCTGTTGTCGAAGATATGCCTTAGCCTTAAAGACATGCTTCTTCGCAGCATTTTTCAAGTCGAGTTATAGGAAGATTTTTACTAGTCCCTACGCTAAACTACCTAACATCCTTGCGGGCAGCTTATGGGTAATATGGTCCACCAATGCAGTTGAAGCATGTAGTGTTACGCCCACTGCAGTTGGTCCCTGTAGGCGCATAACTATATAGTGCAGAACAGGGGATACAGAGGTATCAGTACCAAAGCTTTTGCCTTATGCCCTCATTAGTTACCCTGACCCACTCATAACACGTTAATAGTCGCCGCAGCTGATGGTTCGCCGCGGGATGATATGAGAATAGCAATCCAAGTTTCCACCAGGCTACTTAAACATTGCTCATGGCCTGGTCGTGCTTGCCACAACCGGCGACTATGACCTAGCATTCCAGTTACTCGCAATTCCTCTTCCCCTTTAGTTCGCAACATAATTCAACACGTTCTACAAGCAGCTTAGCAAATATTATGTTTGATGTGACTACTGCCTGCACAAGCTGGCGATTTTCAGTCGTATCACATAGTTGCCAGTAGGGACGTACGAGGTAGCTCTATACATATAGACCGCCACCACTGAGAGCTTTCAGAACGGGAGCGCTCATCCAATCTAATAGACTTCAGATGTTTGCATGAGTGCCATTTATGAATGAAACCCTAGATAACTGCAGTCCCCCCAAAGCAAGCTCAGCACAACCCAGTCAGTAGCAAGTGTTCCTCGCTCCAAGGCAGCAGCCAGACTACTCTAGCAGCCGCTAGGAGATAGCCCACCTAGCACATCATATTAAGTGCTATATGACCAGGGTGTAACAACAGTATCCTACTCACAACATGCTTCCAATCGTGGCTAGCCCTTGTTGGTATTTCCATAGTAGGGTGCGTTCCCATATATACTGTGTGGCTCACCAGAGCAGTTTAGCTACTCAGTAGTCCGTAGGACTATGCTAACAGCCTACTATTACGTCGTGGACAATAATCCCCATCATGCGACAGACATCATGCTTCACTACTTACACAGTGGACACTAAAGCCACAAACGCTGCGATAAGGACGTACCTATGGCCGCCAACGAGATGTCAATTTCGTTGGAGCCGGGCTGACGTCAGAACTCTACTGCACATCAGGACCTCGGTTCTAAAATCCCTGATCTGCCTCAGTGACTTCAAAAAATCTCTTACCAAGCAATAAGACTGCGCTGCGCCTTCTGCTCGTCTCACTAATCGCATTCCCATAGGGCATTGCTACATGGAGCAGAGCGCCACGCCACACAGATTCGCCCGAAATGCAGCACTATGCTGCGCCGGCGCCGCCCGTGTTGGTGGATGGGGACGTCCAGAGAGACGCCAATTTCGCTGCCGTCTGCCCAGCTAAACCCCGCCATTCGCGGAACCTTCAACACTGCCTCCTGAACATCAATATACAGGAGGGCTAAGGCTGGCCGCAGAGACAACGCTCCAATGAAATAGGCGTCAGGCTGCGCCATGCCCTTCAAGCGCTCACCACCCCTTTCTCTAAGAGCGCATGCACAGCAGCGCAGCATTTAGTATTTTTTCATGCTGCACATAATATGACATGCACGTCAGCCGCTATGCTGATACACCCCTCGTGAGGCGATCCCTTTGCACCTCCAAGACAGCATCATGAACAACAGCATACGCATATTCCCTTAAGCTCTCAACAGCTTAGCAGGTGCATAACTAATCAATCGACGAAACGCACATCTGCCTTGGCGTGTCCAGCGTCAGAAGAGACGACAATAGCCACATAAGCGTCCGATGTGATGAGTGTAGCAAGATCTCTGAGGCCAGACAGGTAACGCGCCAGCATACTTACCTCATATATTTTCTCATTAACTTTTGCGCAGCAACAGTCTTTAGGCCAAAGCTTTTAACATATTAGATAACAATCTAAAGACGCAAATCAACCATACTCACAACACTAAGCAAGACGTTCTCAACAAGCTATTAGCAACTACCAAAAAGGCCAGACAAGGCTTAACAGATAAATCATGGTCTTACAGACGCAAGAATAGCGAAAAGGTCATTATGCAGGACGTTCTCGTCAAGGTTACTAAATGGGTAAACCACTTCAAGGGCGTCGTTGATGTTGCCATGTCATACAATCCGGTTCACGCTGCGCTGCCCTGGGCTGGTGTCCAATTCCTATTGGACGTAAGTGATGTGACGCATTTATGATAACCTGGCTAATGCTGGAAGGCTGCTATAGGGGATTTGACCACGTACAATAAGCTTCTTGACAATACATCTAATATTACTAAGGTCATTTATCGCAACACGCTTATCGAGCGCATTATTCAGAAAGCTCAGTCAGAAACCGCAGACGAGCTCCGCCGCGCATTGACGAAGCTGTACGCAAGTATCATGGCATACCTAGCCAAGGCAGTGGCATACTACCAACAAAACACTTTCAGTAAGTTGAATCGCTATCCCTTGACACCTGGTCGCTCACCCGGCCAGAACGAGTACTACACAATAGGTTGCTATCCTCCTCCAGCCTAGACGCTACGTCCAATGCCATCAAGCAAGCATAGGACGACGTGACCCAGTCGTCCGATATCTTTAGCCTATCATATCAGTCGCCCAGTCAAATAGCGTGAGAGGAAGCTGATGCATTCAAGCTCAACTCCAAGTGCAAGCCAGCCTGCAAGAAATGCTGGAGCGTTTCAACGCTCCAGTCCACTAGTAGGATGAAACACTTCATCAGATAACCAACCAGTTCAACCATAAGCCCTCCTTCCCAAGCGCCCCAGCTCTACTAACGTGCACAGGAGCGAGGAGAACGGCGATCTTAAGCTAGATCTCAGACGAACCCTATAAGATGCATCACAAGCTCACGCACAGTGAGGTACTCAAGGGCACAAGGCAATAGATCCTCTGCGACCCAACATTTCTGCACTAGGCTAACGAGAGTGCTTCGTCCATTTTATAGCTCCACAGCATCCCAAGCTCTAGCAAGAGCAAATTAACGTGAGTACTAAATGTCGCTGCAATCTCAAGTCTGACCTAGTCGTAGGTCCATCGTTATCAGCCAGGCTCTCCAGGCCTTCAGAGAGAAGCTGGCCCCAGCCCCTGTGTATTTCTACTGCTCCCATAATCCAGCGGAGCCCAGCCGCTCTGATCCTCCCCACATATTAGCCAGTATTACCCAACAACTTTCGACTCCATCCTCCCTTTCGTCAGTTCTCAAACCTACAGACGCAATATTCACGCAGCGGGAAGAAACGGCATTTGTCTCCAGGCCACTTCAAGTCGATAAAACCAAAGGCTTAATACTTCAGCTGCTTAAGAAATACAAAGACGCCGCAGTAACCATTATAATTAACGCCCTCAACAAGTGCAATCCTGCCTCTCAAGATATTTTGCTAGATACGCTCAAGTTCCTTCTGAACGCATCTCCATACTTACTGAAGGTCTTCATCTCAAGCCGCAACGACCAGGATATCATTTACAACCTGCATAAATACCCCAATCTTACCCTATCATCTGATTGCAACACCGCAGATATCAAGCTGTTTGTTAGATCGGAGACAACCCGTCTCATCAAGAAAGGTTCTTTGCTGTGTTACAGTGAGAGAAAAGAAGAACTATGCGACAAGATTGTCCATGAGCTGACTTACGGCGCACACAGCATGTAAGTGCTTACCGAGACTATTATGGGTTTCCGCGGCTTACAAGACTAGGTTCCACTGGGTTGCCCTGCAACTACAAGCACTCCAGAGATATTGCACTGATATAGCAGTTCAAGAGAGACTCAGACGTTTGCCAAAGACGCTCAGGGGCCTTTACCAAGAGATATTTACAGACATTGAAAAGTACGAAGCCAAGTCGGATCAGCAAATTACGCAGAATGCCCTGAGCTGGCTCCTTTGCGGGAGGAAACAACTAGAATCAGCAGTTTTCCTTAAAGCAATAACCACTTCTGAGAATAGGCCGACACAATCCATATCAAGGGATCACCTGCTGCAATTATATAGGAACCTTATCATTTTCAATTCAACCATCAATACGTTTCAGTTCTCCTACCTATTAGTTTGAGAGTTTATAGAGGAGCTAGCAGCTTATATAACACTATATGCAAATGCGCTTGTTGCAGAAGCATATCTCACTTATCTTTATTGCATAAGAAAGAAGCATTCGCAGCAAACACTATTTGATGAGTATTCTGTTTGGTTCTAGCTGGATCATACCTAAGCAGCTGCCGCCCAAAGAGGGATCAAATTAGAGACCATATTTCGTTAATTTTTTTAGGATAACTAGTTAAGTGGATTTCTGTATTAGCACGAATTATTAGGAAGCCTCATCAACCATTTCGCACTCTAGGCAGAGGACATCAAAAGGAGAAGATATTATCTATCAACTTACCCATTAGCAGCTTTCGTCCTTGCAGCTTATAATCTAACCAGTGCTATGACAACTAGCCAATGGAACGATCTCATATGCAAACGACCTAGAAATAAGAAAGGACAGAATTATGAAGAAGTAATAGCTCGATACGGAGAAGGTCGTATAGTTCAATGGGCTTTTGACAATGAAATATCTAACGCAATATCAGAAGTAGTACTCAAAGCTGCAGCTACTAATGAGAAGAGTGGTGCTGAGATCATGGCACTGCTTCTCGGCAAGCACAGCTACAACATTCAGATCACCAAGGAAGTCGTTAAAGCTGCGGCTGCAAACTAGAGGAGTGGCAACAAGATCATGGCACTGCTTCTCGACAAGCGCAGTGACAACATCCAGATCACCAAGGAAGTCGTTAAAGCTGCAGCTGCGAATAAGGAGAGTGGCAACAAGATCATAGCACTGCTTCTCAACAAGCGCAGCAACAACATCCAGATCACCAAGGAAGTCGTTAAAGCTGCAGCTGCAAATAAGGAGAGTAGCAACAAGATCATGGCACTGCTTCTCGACAAGCGCGGCGACAACATCCAGATCACTGAGGAAGTCGTTAAAGCGATTATTGGTAGATTCGACGAGTTTACTGTGAGGCTGCTTCTCAACAAGCGCGGCGACAACATGCAGATCACCAAGGAAGTCGTTAAAGCTGCAGCTGCGAATAAGGAGAGTAGCAACAAGATCATGGCACTGCTTCTCGACAAGCGCGGCGACAACATCCAGATCACCGAGGAAGTCGTTAAAGCGATTATTGGTAGGTTCGACTAGTCTACTGTGAGGATGTTTCTCGACAAGCGCGGCGACAACATCCAGATCACTGAGGAAGTTGTTAAAACGATTATTAGTAGATTTAATGAGTTTACTGTGAGGCTGCTTCTCAACAAGCGCGGCGACGACATCCAGATCACTAAGGAAGTCGTTAAAGCTGCAGCTGCGAATAAGGAGAGTAGCAACAAGATCATGGCACTGCTTCTCAACAAGCGCGGCGACGACATCCAGATTACTGAGGAAGTCGCTAAAGCTGCAGCTGGGAATAGGACGAGTGGCAACAAGATTATGGCACTACTTCTCGACAAGCGCGGCGATGATATCCAGATCACTGAGGAAGTCGTCAAAGCTGCAGCTGCAAATAAGGAGAGTGGCAATAAGATCATGGCACTGCTTCTCGATAAGCGTGGCGATGACATCTAGATCACTGAGGAAGTCGTTAAAGCTGCGGCTGCAAACTGGAGGAGTGGTAATAAGATCATGGCACTGCTTCTCGATAAGCGTGGTGACGACATCTAAATCACTGAGGAAGTTGTTGAAGCTACAGCTGCAAACTGGGATAGTGGTAAGAAGATCATGGCACTGCTTCTCGACAAGCGTGGCGACGACATCCAGATCACTGAGGAAGTTGTTAAAGCTGCGGCTGCGAATACGACGAGTGGCAACAAGATTATAGCACTACTTCTCGACAAGCGCAGTGATAACATACAGATCACTAAGGAAGTTGTTAAAACGATTATTAGTAGATTCAATAAGTTTACTGTGAGGCTGCTTCTCAACAAGCGCGGTGACGACATCCAGACCACTGAGGAAGTTGTCAAAACGATTATTGGTAGATTTGACGAGTTTACTGTGAGGCTGCTTCTCGACAAGCGCGGCGACGACATCCAGATCACCAAGGAAGTCATTAAAGCTGCAGCTAGGAATAGGACGAGTGGCAACAAGATCATAGCACTGCTTCTCAACAAGCGCAGCGATGATATCCAGATCACTGAGGGAGTCGTCAAAGCTGCAGCTGCGAATAAGGAGAGTGGCAACAAGATCATGGCACTGCTTCTCGACAAGCGTGGCGACGACATCCAGATCACCAAGCAAGTCGTTAAAGCTGCGGCTGCAAACTGGAGGAGTGGCAACAAGATCATGGCACTGCTTCTCGACAAGCGCAGTGACGACATCCAGATCACCAAGGAAGTCATTAAAGCTGCAGCTGCAAATACAACGAGTGGAAACAAGATCATGGCACTGCTTCTCAACAAGCGCAGTGATAACATCCAGATCACTAAGGAAGTTATCAAAACGATTATTGGTAGATTCGATGAGTTTACTGTGAGGCTGCTTCTCAACAAGCGCAGCGACGACATCCAGATCACTGAGGGAGTCGTCAAAGCTGCAGCTGCGAATAAGGAGAGTGGCAACAAGATCATGGCACTGCTTCTCGACAAGCGCGGCGACGACATCCAGATCACCAAGGAAGTCGTTAAACCGATTATTGGTAGATTGGACGAGTTTACTGTGAGGCTATTTCTCGTCAAGCGTGGCGACGACATCCAGATCACCAAGCAAGTCGTTAAAGCTGCAGCTGCAAACTGGAGGAGTGGCAACAAGATCATGGCACTGCTTCTCGATAAGCGCGGTGACGACATCCAGATCACCGAGGAAGTTATCAAAACGATTATTGGTAGATTCGACGAGTTTACTGTGAGGCTGCTTCTCGACAAGCGCGGCGACGACATCCAGATCACTGAGGAAGTCGTTAAAGCGGCAGCTGCAAATTTCAACATGTTAGAGGTGATGCTTCAGACTCGAGGCAGAGAGACTATCGCAGTGATAACGCAGGACACATGTTTGGCAGCTGCAGCCTGTGGAAATTTAGCATCTCTTCGGGCGCTTTCAGATCATCTCCTGCCAGAGCTAGTTGATCCTATATAGGAGTCAATAGGCATCTTCTACCGTTCTGCAAAAGATGGCGACGTGAATCAGATCAAGCACCTTCTGAGCACCAATATCCCCCCGGACACCAAAGATACCTTTGGTCGAACGCCGCTGTGGGTTGCTACATATCACAGGCAAAAAGAAGTGGTTCAACTGCTGGTATCACAATCAGAAGTCGACATGAACTCGCTGTCGGTTTCTCAGCGATCGCCACTGTTCTGGCCTTCCGCGAAAGGTTACGAAAATATAGCCAGTCTACTCATATCGGCAGGGGCGAAGCCAGATTTTATCAACTGCAACGGAGAAACTGCCATCTCGATAGCAATTAAAAACGGGCATAAACAAGTCGTCAGTCTTCTTCTCAACTCGCAGGCGGCTAGTGTGCAACTTACCGGCAAGGCTATTGAAGGATGCAATCGCAAGGATTCAGTCCGTCCTGCGGCCTATGTCATCGCCGGTCTTGTTCTCCTCATGTTGGTGGCATAGCTCATGTGCCGCTGGACTCGTCAGTGAAACCAATAAGCGGCCATGTACTATGTATGTAATGTCTATCTTTGGAGCAGCGAACGCATCGCCTTCAGTGTCCTTTACTCGCAACAACTGAATCGGATTGGATGATATCGCATCGATGGGTATGCTCGTGTTGATGTCTACAAGTACGCAATTAAGGCCGCAATTGAGGCCGCAATTGCGAAATCTGCATACACCTAGCTTGGTCCCCTTCTCGCTAACAGCGCATATCTAACACCGGGACAAAGTGATAGGCTCTCATTATGCCTGGGCTCACTAGGCCGACCTCCGCATTCGCGATCTTCGTCCGGTACGGCCCCAAGCGCTCGTAGTTCCATGGAGGACTGCAACATCAGCGTCACATCGGCATGGACTGTCACGACATGGTGTGAGGCGAGGGGAGAGTGGGCAGCGAGGAGGGTGGAGATACGCGAACGCACACGTGCCGCGCCGACTACGTTCACAGCCGTTTGGTCGACGGTGGCGTCGCAGGTGCTCACGGCGATCGAAAGCGGTGCGATTGGCGCGCCGGCTACTGCAGTGGAGGCTCGCCGAGTTCAGCATGTACATATGTTAGTGCATAGGCACCATATTCCTACATTAGCGATGTGCCTTGCCGCCGCTGGGTAACCTCAACTCACATCTCGTAACGCAGGATCTTAACGCGCGACCGCGCGCTTCACGCGTGAAATGCACTCAAATGTCGAGGCATTCCAAAAAGCACCGTTGGCCCGCTGGACCTTTCATGCCGCCGTACCTGTGAGGCTGTCACTAGCATCGACACGAATCCACTCCGTTGCTAGCCCATCTGATTTTACTTGACGCGCCGCCTCGCTCACGTCGCTTGTCTTGTAGGTGTTCAGACGCCGGGTATGCCAAGGGGCATTTAATACCACGACTGCCACCGCCTGCGGGCGCGCGGCCCAACACGAAGCTACATTAACCAGGGAAGAGGCGCTCGAAGCCAGCCGTGAAGACGATCCCTGAAGATCGATAGCTACGTGGTTTTGCATGTTGCCCGCACAGGAGCAGGCGCAGCGGTACAGTATGTGCAGCATTGTACTGTATTGTTCTGTTGCCGAAGCTGGCTGCGAGGACAAGTTCGTGGCTAGGGTTGTTGCCCGCCGATGGGTTTGCTAGCGTCCTTCGAGCAGTGTCTTCTCCCCGTGCAGCAAATCTGCCAGATGGGCTGACGGCATACGGCAGCCAAGTATTAGCTTCTGGCTTTCCACGCTAGAGCAGGGTCTGATTAGCTGCCCATAGGAACGGGATATGGGCGAGGTGTGGCTGTGTGAGGATGCTAGCCCAGCACTTTCCGTCGCGCTGTTCGCCTCGCAATCTGGCCCACCAGCTGCAAAACGAAGTAGTAGTTCGTAATCAAGCCGGAACCTGCTTTCAGCCTTAGAAAAACCCCACGCAGCGCCAGCTTACGCTATATTCAAAGGTATCCCCTCTACAATAGTGAAAATACAGGGCCATAAACATTCTCAGACACAGCCGCATCGCTACAAAGTGTCTTCACTTTTGGACCTACATGTACGAAACCGAAATCAGCTCTTCCGTGCAGACTGCCCTTCAAGTCTCAAAAAGACAACGTCAAGGAGCAGCCAAGAGCCCGTTTCAGGTACTGTTGTGGCTAAAGCCAGCCGGAAAGTGCAGACAGCAGCCTAGTCGTAGGGGAGAACATGCAGTTTGCGGCCATAACGGTTTATTGCCTGACGGCCAGCATTTGCGTGCGCTTAGCTAGCGCGAACTTATTCCCCGACAACAAGGCCCGTCGTCGGAACGCTCCTGTAGTCTTGTACGCAGCGGTTGTCGACGTCGCGACTCAGATTCGAGAGTTCGCATGCAGCTTGCGGCAAGCTCCACCGGCCTGGCACTTCACCTCTTTGCAGTATGACACCAATTGCAGCGCTTCGGACGCGCCAGGTGTGTGGCCGACCTCCCAAGCCAGGAAGTCTGCCTCTCCGCTCGCGTGGGTTGGTGCGGCAAGCTGAAAATGGTAAGACGCCTTGTGTGCCTCGGTGGAAACAGGCGGGCGATGCCTGGAGGGCTTGGCGCCGGCCGAAGTACTATGAACTGTCGGGGGCTCGGGGGCTTACCACACTGCACCTCCTGTACGATGCCTAACGCTTCACAGAGCTGTGACCAAGGGACAATTTGTTGTGGGATCGGGCGCACTCAGCCCGGGGCTTCGTGGCTACCAACCAGCTGCGGCCGTGCCTCTTCCCCACCAAAGCCGCTTGCACCTCAAGACAGACGCCACGGTGCTGCGGCGCGGGGTAGCTTAACTCGCCGCAATCCAGCAACGCCTGCCCGCCGCGGCCGAGAGAACACGCCGCAACCAACGTCTGAACATCGGTGCCCTTGCATGCAAAAAATGTAAGCATAGGTCGATGCCCCAAGCCTGACATCGCGTCCTAGTCATCCGCCGACGAACACCGCCAGCTGAAAGCAGGGCAAGTTGCGTTGCCGAGAGGTGCGGCGAAGGTCCGCTGGGGCCAAGTGCCTCTCCCCGCCCCGCGATATGCCCGCTAAACAATGCCTTGAATAGCACAACCTACACCACGGACCGCTTGGTCGCAAGTTGACCCTCACCCGGTTGAGGATGGCCACTGGGTGTTCGTCTCGGGATAGACATGATATTCTATCGTTAAGCGCCGCACAGCTGGCATTCGGCAGCAGCTTGTCACACGCGCACATGCTGTGATCTGGCTTTCAGCATATCGAGGTGAGTCACACCGACATGATTCTTCCAGTATGTACACCGCCTGTTTTATGCAGAGAATTTGCCGTCTAAGCATACTGTCTTGTCTGCAACTTTCAGTCTGGTCACTATCAAAACCCCAGTGTTCATTGAGCAAGGGCAATTGATTGACGAGGCAATCGAAACAGATTCTGATAGCTCCCGTGTCGTCCCCAATCGCTGAAGTGATGCTTTTTGCGTGATCGCTATCATGAATTGAGCCAAGGTAGACATCGCTGCTTAATGATACTGAACGGCATATTCACTTCACCGAAGCCGTGATCGTAGATTCCCCATCCACACTTGCGCTCAAATCAAGTCCGCGGCATCAAAAATGCATTGTTCTCTTGCGAGCAGGCCGACGCAGATCGCTTTCGTCCACGCTGTGTTCGCATATTCATCCCCATCCCAAGAGCAACGACAGTCGGAAAGCTAACAGTCTCCGGGGGGGCCAACGACGTGGCAGCTCGCTTGTGAATCCTACATAGTGACACTGAGCGGCGCAGCTCGAAACCCCCTTTCCGCACGCAACCTAGTATTGCCCGAAGCAACACCAACACAGACTTAACGCCGGCTATTTCCTTCTACAACAGCGGGAGACCAGTTGCAGTGCGCTTGTATGCGGCACGCCTCGCGCTTGCCAATTCGAACGATGGTCGCCTTCCTAACGACAACCAGAAGCGGACTGTGAAAATGGCCTTGCTTTCCTCAACGTGGAGCCGCACCGGCACGGATCGCAGACAGGCAAGGTCCGCTGAGGGAACAATCTTGCAGATCCACCGGAGATATTTGCAGCAGTCAGCAGCAGTGAAACTGATTGCACCAGTCGTGAGGTCTACCATGGACACAATCCAAACCGTCTTTAAGCATATTTTGAGATACACCAAAAACCTCAGGCTGTCAATGTTACCCTTTTGAGATCGCCTGCAAGGGAAATACCAGCGACGCGAGCGCTGATTCAGTTTTCCACTACAAGGGGGACGCCTCAAGCTGAGGTTTAGTCTGCAAGTAATCGAGCAACAAGCGGCACATCGCAAAAACACGGGAGCGAACTTGTGACAAACCATCAGAGGTGCAGTACTGAATTGCAAGCCACGTTGGTAGAGAGCATGGCCGTGTAAACGCAGCGTTGATGAATCCACATCCCATCGAATCCAAGCACTGTAAGCCAATATCCAGGTGGGAGTCAGTATGCAGGGCTAACGTAGAATCTTCATCGCTCACTCACAGATCCCCCTGGTGAGCTTCTCTGTGCGCTCCCTTGTCCAGCGGTATTCCCCCGCGATACGGGCACACAGCGAACGAATTACGAAGCTAGATGCTCTGCAACTGACTACGTGCCAAAAATAGCCGCAGCTCATGAGCAACTAGAATGAGCCATCAATAAGCTCAACAGTAAGGTCATAAAAGAGTTCAAGGAACAAGTAGGGAAAACCTTCATTCCTTGCCATTCAAGAAGATTAATTATGCTCTTACTAATGAGCTGGACCATAGCGTCGGCCTTGTTATAGACCCTAAACATGAGAGCCTAAGTTTTCTTTGGCTGAAGTGGCTGCGCATTTGAAGGGTCTTCTAGGAGATCATCTATGTATGATTATTTAACGTCTGTCTCGTTGATGTCCGCCCCCTTCTCGATCAAGAGCTGCGCCACGGCCTCATATCCCTTCTGCGAGGCCCATATCAGTGCCGTCCATCCACAATTATCCTGAGTGTTGATGTCCGCCCCCTTCCCGATCAAAAGCCGCGCCACGGCTTCATGTCCCTTCTGCAAGGCCAACATCAGTGCCGTACGTCCACTATTATCCTGAGTGTTGATGTCCGCTCCCTTCTCGATCAAGAGTCGCACCACAGCCTCATGTCCATTCTGCAAGGCTAACACCAGTGCTGTACGTCCACCTGGATCCTGAATGTTGATGTCTGCTCCCTTCTCGATCAAAAGCCGCGCCACGGCCTCATGTCCCTTCAGCGAGGCCAACATCAGTGCCGTCCATCCAACATGACCCTGAGTGTTGATGTCCGCCCCCTTCTCGATCAAGAGCCGCGCCACGGCCTCATGTCCATTCTGCGAGGCCAACATCAGTGCCGTCCATCCATATTCGTCCGTAGTGGTGATGTCCGCCCCATTCTCGATCAAGAGCCGCGCCACGGCCTCATGCCCATTCTGCGAGGCCAACATCAGTGTCGTCCATCCATCTTTGTTCGTAGTGGTGATGTCTGCCCCATTCTCGATCAAGAGCCGCGCCACGGCCTCATGTCTATTCTGCAAGGCCCGTAGAAGAGGCGTGCTACCTTTTCGGTCCGCTTCATTGGTGTCTGCTCCTTCCTGTACCAACGCCTGTGCAATGCCCAGCCTACCCTCTTGGGCAGCCCAAGACAACGGCGTTCGGCCTTTGTATTCCGTAAAATCTTTTTTATACTTCAATCCTTCCATGATACTGACGCCATTGCAGACAATCGAGGATAAACCCAAAAGGGCTGCCACTGTACCTGTGTGACCGTTAGCCAACGCAGCGAAAAGTGGATACCTATACGTCTCCGTAGGAGCGTAGATGGGAGTCTCCTTTTTCATCTGGATGTGAACGAGATTTTCCAATCCTTGGTCTGCCAAAACGTACAGTGGAGTGGCGTTGACGCTATACGCACGAGTTTTACGCCGCTCGAACAGGTTCATCACTCCAACTCCACCCGAAGCAAAGAAGTGA
>JANUHK010000441.1:0-18854 GCA_026319125.1 Colletotrichum noveboracense | reverse complement strand
GTCGATTGACTATTCTAAGCTGAAGAAGGAAGAAAGGACTTTACGAGGGTAGGCACCTAACAGCGGTGAAGCAGGCCGGGTTAGGCGGCGTACTGCGGCAGAATAGTGGGTCCAACGGAGCCGGATCTCGGTAACTGCTCCGGCGAAGCCGGAGATATCAATCCGGGCTCTAGCCCGTGACAGAAAACAAGAGAATAATATTTATAGGTTTTAAAATAAATATTTTTTCCTTTAAAATTATAATAAATTTAAAGAAGTATTATTCTTTTATTATTTATTAATATATATTATCCTCTATTAATTTAATTATAATAAATTCTTTTAAAAATATTTAATAAATTTAAAGATATTACTCAAGTATTTAAAAATAATAAAATAACTAATAATTAGTATTATAAAATTAATTAATTCAACTGTTTAAAGTAAATGAGTTTATTAATAGAACTTAAAGTAGTACTATAGCTTAATATAGTAGTATTTAATAAAAGTAGTTAGATATGTAGGGGGTAGTTAGAGTAAGGGGGACCTTTTATATATCCCTAGTTATATAAAAATTCAGAAAAAAATTCTTCATAAAATAGTCTATCAGCCGATTTACTAGACCTGCTAGGGTAAGTCAGGTTGCTCTAAAACTTACCTAGTTACTAATTAACGGAGGATCACCTATTTCAAACCATACGTCCGAAGAAAGTACCTTTGGGGTCTCGTTAAGTTGGCCGTTGAATGTCCAAGAAAGGAGACCCGTATCCATAATCTCATTCAGTGCTGTGAGAGGGTCGTGACCCACCGCATGGGCGCTACCGTAATCGCTCTTGTAAACATGAATATGCTGATTTTTGACGACGTCTTCGGCGTCTTTATTGAACCAATATCTGTACATGAAATGGGTCTTCATGTTCTAGTTTACAGAACCGGGTCTGTAGTAGGAGCTAAGCGATGCATTATTTTGACGTACATCTCAAAAACTCTTTTCTCTGGGAATACTACAGCGTACACAGGCACCAGTGAAGAGGCAAACTTGTGTGGGGGCGTCGGACTCAAAAAGAACTTTGGTAAGTTGCCTCTCCTGCTTTTGACGGGAAGAGTGGGGTAGATCCCTTGAACGAATCAAACGATGTGAGCAAAGACAGGCATTAAGTTGTCAAATTTTTATCAGATCGCGCCATGTCACGGTGGCAATTGGGCAGAATGCGGTCTTTTGCGGGCTCCCTCGTGTAAGATGCTTGGCTGCATTGGCTTGGTTCGTCCGGTTCGAATCCTTCGCCGGGATGTGTTTAGAGTTACCATTTCAAGACACCTTAATTACCCTCCCGCCGGTTCGATGAAATCTATGTAAAAGATAGGCAGCCCACGTTCCGATTTCCCTTTGCTGCGGTCTTTCTTCACCTCTTCATTCTCTTTGCCGCCGTCGCCAACCTAATCTTAGAGCCTTCTGGTCACAAGATCAACGAAGATGTCAACACCAACCGGAGGTCCAGCGGCCCATTCGAAAGCTGCCGACAGATTCCCGCCTCCGGTCTCTCCTGACGCCCCGCTTAGTCATGAACAGCATCTCGACGGGGACGGCAAATCCAGCGACTATCCCAAACCTGTATCCGACGCATCTCGCTCTGCTGCTGCTGATGATGGACACGCCGGTATCGGTGTCAGCAGAGTTGAAGCCTTCAACAAGGTCCTTTACCAGTCTGGGAAGTCCGGCAAAATCATTCTCTGGTTGCTGGGCATCTCCATCGGCTTGACCATGTTCGCCTATGCCCTTGACCAGGGCATCACTGGGACCATCTTCACTACCATGGCCAGCTCGACGTTCGGCCAGCACAGCTCGCTCGCCGCTGTCAGTACTGCCAGTCAGATCATCCGCGCGATCAGCAAGCCCTTCATCGGCAAGCTAGCCGACATTACCTCCCGCCCGACGACCTACGTTGTTATTCTTGTTTTCTACGTTGTTGGCTTTGCCGTCGCGGCTAGTTCCAGCACCTTCGCTGCCTACACCGTGGGCATCTGCTGTACCTCTGTGGGCAAGTCTGGCCTCGATCTCCTCAGCGATATCATCGTCGGTGACCTTACCCCGTTGCAATGGAGAGGCTTCTTCGGTGCCGCCCTCTCGATCCCGTTCGTCGTCACTGTGCCTGTCAACGGCTTCATTGCGGAGGGCTTCGTTGATAATTGGCGATGGGGCTTGGGCATGTTCGCTATCGTGGTGCCTGTGCTCCTTGTCCCGGCTATTTTCACCCTGTACTCCATGCAGCGAAGAGGAGAGAAGATGGGCATGGTCACTATGGCTGCCTCGAAGCGTCTGAGGACCGGTGCCGCCGGGGACTCCGAATCAGCGGGACTGTCTTATTGGATGAAGCTGTTGGGCGAGGGGTTGATCGACATTGACATCTTCGGCCTCATCATTCTTGGAACAGCGTTCTCGCTCATCCTGCTGCCCTTCACTCTCGCCGAGAGCGCCGACGGCGGTTGGGGTAGCCCGAGGATCATTGCTATGCTCGTTGTTGGCTTTGTTCTCCTCATAGGTTTCGTTCTCTTTGAGATGTACGTTTCCCCAAAGCCGTTCATGACGAAGCACATCCTTCAGAACCGCACGTTCCTCGCGGCGGCCGCGATCTACACATTCAACCAGATGGCCTCGGCAGTACGAAACACCTACTTCTCCTCGTATGTCTACATCATCAAGCAATGGTCTACGTACGAGTGGACCATTTTCTTGGGCATTACTACAATGGGGCTCAGCATCATGGGGCCTATCGTTGGTCTTATCCAAAGATCCACCCACCGTTACAAGTCCATGATGGTATTCGGCGCGGTGGCCAGGCTCATCGCCTATGGTCTGCTCGTTCAACCCAACGGCAACATGGTGCAGGACACGGCTCGATTGATTATTGCACAACTTCTTTACTGCTTGGGATCGTTCAACGTCGTTGGCGCGCGCGTGGGCAGTCAAGCATCAGTGCCGCATGAGGACATGGCCACGATCATCGCTGTGCTCACACTGTGGTCTACCTTGGGTTCTTCAGTCGGCAGCGCCGTCTCATCCGCGATCTGGACGAGCGAGATGCTTAACCGCATGCGGAAGGAGATGCCCGATGTTGACGAGAAGACTCTCGCGAAGCTGTACGGCAATATCAAGAAGTTACGCACCACATACGACTTCAATGATCCCATCAGGCAGGGCGCTATCCGCGCCTATGCCCACGTCAACGGCCACATCGCCATTACCGCTCTTCTCCTGGCCGCGGTCCCTCTGTTCGCCACTTTCTTCATGCCTGACTTCTACCTTGGCAAGCAACAGAACGCCGTCACGAACACGGGTCTTGACGGTGAGGCGGTCGATTTACCTCAGAGAGAGTTGAGAAATGAGGAGACGTCTGGCACGGCACAAGAGCAGTCGAGACCTTTTTACTACAAGTGGCTTGCTTTTTACCGCAAAGATGCTTAATTTTTCGTCATGACGAATTAGCTGGGAGCAAACTTGCCGCAACGGAAGCACTATAGTCGTAATACAAATCGAATGTCGGCCTCACAATTACTGCAGATCAGACGTGAAGGAGAGCACTGGCGACAGGTTGCAGGCCTAATTCTGCAACTATCCCCCTCACAACCGCCGCCTTCAATACACGACTTGCTGGATGATTGATGTGCACACTGGTTACGTTTCTTCTGCGAGTCTCGTAAAATCTGGGATTTTCTATTTCCGAAAGTCTCCATTACTCAAGACGTCTTCTACCTCAAAGTCTGGCTGAAACTCTCGATATGAGCTATCCGGGCTAGACGTCATCCTGAACGTGTACGCAGCAACGTTATCTTCGATGATCCTTTTTGGTATGCCGTTAGCTGCGGCTGCTTCAGCCAAAAGCTGAACTTGGCAACTTTTCTCCATGAGAGTAAACAGGTACGCTGCCTCATCGACCGTCTGGCCCACAGTCAATAGACCATGGGTCGTCAAAGTCATCACCTTTCCCTCTGGTCCTAAGGCCTCGGCCAGCCTCCTACCCTCCTCCTCATCAAACACCACTCCCCCAAAGTCCTCATAAACTGCCTGTGCCTTGCCGTAAAATATGCAAGCATCTTGATTGATCATCTCCAGCGGTTTACCAAAGGCGGACCAAGCCTTGCCGTATATGGTATGTGCATGACAAGCCGCGTTCACGTCGGGCCGCGCCTTGTGCAGAGCGCTGTGAATAAGGAAGCCAGCAGCGTTTGAAGGCAGACTCATGTTTCCGCCGATAGCGTTGCCATCGTAGTCGACCAGAATCATGTCCGAGGCTTGCATAAGCTGCCACGAACGACCGAGTGGGTTGGTCCAGAACGTGTGCAGATTTTCGGGGTCGCGAACGGAGATGTGCCCAGCCATGCCCTCGTTGAAACCCTTGCGGGCGAAGATGCGGAATGTGGCGGCCATGTGTTCCAGGATGTGCGTGCGGTGTTCGTGGAAGGATGGGAAAGTCGGGATACCGGAGAGAGGTGTGCCTTGAGACAATGCTTCAAGAGCCGACTGGCCTTCCTTTGCGTGAGGCTCCCAACTCTTCTTCACCGGCACGGCATCGGCGGTGGCGGGTACCACATCCGTGTTTGAGTGTGGTGCCATTATGGATATTTGGGACCAGCGAAATTATTCCCCAATTAGGCTGTGGTTTTCGTTGCGCAAAAGGTGAATTTCTCGAACTCTTTGCTATGGTTGGAAGAACGAAGGCATCGGCTGGGAATGAGCGATTTTCTGAGCTGGTGGAAGGTGCAGTGCCCGGGTTACATGTTGTTTGAAACTCGCAGACAATGAAGGCAGACACTGGAGCCGAGCAGTTCAGTTTCAAATGCCAAAAGAGGTGATAGGAGACGATCTGATTACGAATAAAAATTACCTCAATCCTACAATGCGGAGCTTGACTCGGCCCCACTTATCCGAGCAAGTCGCCGGAAGTCTTCCGGAAGTCTCCCGGAAGTCTCCCGAGCTCGTTCCGAGCCCATCATAGGTGTCAAACGCCGTAGAAAGCGTTGAGAGACGGAATAACCCAGGCGAAAACTTTCAGTGTCCGCAAAAGATTGTCTACGAACAAAATTAGATGAGGGATGCTTGCTCATAGGACTAGTAAGCGCCATCCCTGACGCTAACGCCATTGCCGATTGCTTGGTGCTGACTTGCAGCACAACCGCCGTTTGGCGACGGCACCTAAGCAGCGCTTGTGCAGCCACCCACCGCCAAAACCCCTCAATAACTATGCTGCCTGTCGCAAAGACTACTTTCCAGGATTCCAGATGATCAGAAAAGGACCTCGAAGCCCCCTTGATGGACATTTTCCTACAGTTAGCTGGTCTTCCGGGCTACTAAGCTGTTGGAAGATGGCTTGGAACAGCCTAGGAACACCGGCTGAGGCTGAATGAAGGATCAAGCTTAAGCATTCTCTCCAAGCGACGAGGCTTTTGAACAGAGGCACCTCCATCCGCCGCTAGGACCGAGCACTGAAAGTCCACAGCCTAGGCCGTAGAAGGGAGATCGAAAGTGCTATGCAAGGTTGTCTCCAGATAATACAAAATATGTGTATTTCCCCTGAGACTGATCGCAGCCGAGAATGCTGTCTCAGTATCACTCTTCTATTACCATTTCTCGGCCAGTATGGAGACTCCCTTAAACTACCCTCGACCATACTCAACCAGGCAGAGTGCCTACTCAGGAGAGGGGTGGGCCGAGCCCTCTGCAAAGCCCTTCTTGGACAGCACCACGACAATTGCTCAAGTCAAGAGTCAATTCGATTATGATGAAGATGAACCTAAGCGGCGTTTATTTCCCGGACGCAGTAGCAAGACAGGTCTCAAACCAGTCATTCGTGGAACAGCAAAACGATTCTTCCTGAGATGGCTTGTACATGCTCCGGCCATCGCCGTCACCTGTGGCATTATCTGGATCAGCCACATGCAGCTGTTCTGGTACCCAGAGCACGGCGTCGAGCCTTTCAGCAACATTCACGTCAAGCTCAGCGCGACTGTCATCAGTAACTTGCTCCAGCTGGCATCCAAAATCCATGAGATCATGATCGTTGCATCTCTCGCTTCCATCTCCGTCGCCATGTTCAAGCGGAGACTTGTGGGGAAAGGCGTCCGCCTTGGCTTCCTTACTGGTGGATACCGAGTCGGCGACCTAGAGTACCTTCTGAGTGGTGCATTTTGGAAGCAGGGCAAGGGTGTCACATTGAACATCTGGGAGATTGGGCTGGTTGCCTACCTAGTCTTCGCGACCATCATGTCTACCGTCATTGGACCGGCTTCTGCGATTTTGCTGGTTCCGAGTCTTGGATGGTTCGACCTTGACGGTGCTTTCCAGGATGTCAGAATGCCGCTTAGCTACGGAGTTTCGCCGGAAGAAGCTTGGCCTCGAAGCCTGAACAGCTCTTTATTCGATTCGACACCAGAGTGCAACACTACAGAGGCACTCTATACATATTGGTGTCCCGTCGGCGGCTTTTCCGACATTTGGAACTGGGCGGAAGGATTCCGATACGCTGGACTTATAGACAACATCACCTTCCAACATCCATCGACGGAACTCCGTCGTCGTTTATCTTTGTCTGCGCATGACACTCAGAACGACGGGTCAATTTTGATGTTTACAACTCCGTCCAGTTCCATCATGACCACTATTGGACTCTTTGCGAATTATATTTCTCGGAAGCCAGTGTCTATCGGAACTGTTACGGACGCAAAGCGATACCAGCTTACGACTACGACACCATTGCAACAACCCTTTGTACACGGTAAGTGCGTCTTGTACGATCGCGATCAACTTCTCCAAGACAAGGCTCTCCCATCTTTCCCGGTTTCGGCGCTGAACTGCTACGGTGACGCTGGGTGTCTTCGCATCCAGCAGGATAAGCCTACTTTCAAATCCAAGACATGGAACGATACGAGTGTCGCGCCTAGAATGACTCATAATCTCCACTATTACGACAAGAAGTCCCCTGGCGGAGCGATGCTAATAGCCGGTACAATCCCTTACGTCGGTGACGGATCGAAGCAAAGGCTGTGGGTTTATACGTGCAGCTTCCTGCCCCGCTGGGTTCCTGCCTCTTTCACACTGGACTCTGGAGATGCCAGCATGCTCTCGTCCAACTTCAGCTCCGCGGATGAAATGACTGCGATGTTGCAGAATACCACGGCGCAATCGGACCGGGTAGCACAGACTGATCCCAGTTGGGTCAGGCTCATTGACCCTGAGTTCAATATGACGCGGATGGTGCCAGGGAACTCAACCCCCAGCGTTTCGGCAACGTCGCCAATCAAGTTGATCTTGAACCAGTTTCTGGAAAGTCGAGAGCAGAATGGCACGAGATTCACGTACATGGACACGGTAGATGGCAACCAAAAAAGCACTGAAATCTTCTTGACAAAGGTTTTCGGTGTTTTTGTAACAGACAGTCTAGCGCGGACGTCCTCTCATGAGAGAGCCGCACTTATTCTTGAGGATACAGACACTTCCATGAAGTGGATTGACCTCAAAGAGCAGATTGGCTACGAGTCGGGTATCCATAGAGTCGAGGCTCAGAACAACAAAACGTACCCATCCCTTTCTTACTGGAACAACTACACGGACCCAATGCCCCTTACGCTCACTGTTTCGGAGGTTGCCCAAGAATTCGGCAACACAGTCCAGATCGATTTCGAAACTCAGCGGTACGGATACGGATCTGGTCAATTTACCGAGACATTACAATTTGCTCTGGTGATGATGTACATCTACCTCGCAGTCGTCGGCATCTACGGCTTCACCATCTTCTCATCACATGCCACCGAACTCATGGGCCAGCTTATGGGGCGAAGACGGTTCCATCTTAGAAGTGTGGCTGGTTGGGGTGACTTGGCTGATTTGATGCTGCTGGCATTACGATCGAACCCGCCCGATGATGTAGAGCTGAACCATGTTGGTGCGGGTGTTCGCAATTCACCTGGAGTGTGGAACAAGGTTGTCAAAGTTCGGATTGACGAAGACAACAAGGTACAGATGGTACTACATGAAAGGAGGGGCATGAGCCCACCAAAGCGTAATGTTTTATACTCCTAGATAAGTGTACTTAGGGAACATCAGAATTTCAAGACTGAATCACCGATCTGCATGACAGCAAATCTCGATTGTCTTCGCCGTGTTTGGTGTCATCCGCGACACCTCTCCTCTGCCTCCTACCGTGATCCAAATTTCGTCGACACAGAAAATCGCCTTTAGACCAAGGAACGATCTTTGAGACAACCTCTACGATCTGATTTTTCTCGGCTGGCTTCCATGAGGGTATGTAAGTTGGTTGGCCCTGCGGAACAGTTCCCCACTCTGCCGACAGGGGTTGCGCTGGATCCGCACAAGTCGGTCTGGGCAAAGCCCTACCCAGCTTTGCTCCATATCCATAAATCCGAGGCTGACCGTCGACAATCACCGGTTCATGAACCAGGTGCCCATGGAAGGGTGGCCGAGTTGGTTATGGCGCCAGGTTAAGGTCAGCTTAACATCTGTTTCCTGGTGGGGCAACCCGCGCGAGTTCGAGTCTCGTCCCTTTCAATTATCTTTTGCTTGGTGTGATAAATCTTCCACAATTTTTGATGCATCCAGATGATGTTTCCTCCTCCTTCATTGTAGTGCTGTGTCGTCTAAGTTGCAACCCGCAAAGCATGTTTCTCTTCTTTTGTGCAACACAGGCAGTCAAGCTCTTTCTTCATCTACGAATTTGTATTGTCATTTCATTTTGTATTCTCGACCTAGTACGTGTTGTCTCAAAACTAATCTATCATCTGATATTCAAATTCTTCACCTCGGTGAGGAAATTAAGGTTCTCGGTGAGGCGCATGTTGCCGCGGCTCTAGTCCATCTACGTCAGGTGCCCGAGCGTGGCAGTGCATGCTGATCGGATCGCGTCAGTGCTGTGACACTTCATCGAGTCAGGGGGACGAGCGGCGTGGTGTAAATAAACCCCTCACGGGGGAGGCCGCCCAAGCTTAGCTATTTGCGATTCTTCCATCTCTTTACCACCACTTTTCAACATGTCCAATACGAACGGCTGTTTCGCTATCTAGAGTTGCCGGGCTAGCGAGGGCGTGCATCGGACCGGGTTGGAAGGGAAGTGCTGGAGAGGTTGTCCCATAACACGCCAAAATCCGCCACCAAACAAATCTCCGAAACCATTTAGACGACATTCCGATACCGAATCTTTGACGTCAGATGGAAGAAGCCGAGGCCCCCCGGACCCCGGATCTCATCGACTGGACTCGACCGCTGTCACCATGGGGTGATGGAGACGGAGAGGCGCCTGGCGCAAATGGCATCGAACCTGATTTAGAAGCTGAGAGGCACATTTCAGCGAGCGCTACAAGGAGCGTTAGTACAGAAATCCCGCCGTCAGTGTACTTCACAATTCATCGGTGAGGCTTACCGCATGTTGACGAGCAACTACACCAATAACTGACATATCCCGACAGAATTCGACGACTCATCCTAGCAAGCATAGGTAGGTTGCTTTAATCGTTGGTATGAGAGAAACATCGTTAACATCAACCTGAAAGATGACCCCTACACGTTGGATCAACTGCGAGAACCGCGGATGAACTCCCTCGTCGTCCGCCCTCTTGTTGACAGACTCTATGATCCCGATGATCCCACGATCGGTATGGCTTCTTGGGCTCGCTTTGATTTCAACATTTGAACTGATCTCGGTGTAGTCTACTGCCTACTGGCGAATCGCATCCAATTCTTGAGGCAACATACCAGTACAGCTCACCAGACTGTTAACGTGGCGCGCGCTGCACTCTGCGAACTGGTTGCAAGCCGCGTACTGCGCCGATACCATGAAGATCATCCAGGTGAAATCGGCCTTTTGATCCTTGCGCACGTCCTTGTCGAAGGCTTCGACCCCTTTCAAGGTGCGCCCGAAGAGGTGGAAAGCGAATGCCGACAGCTACAGTGGCCGATCCAGCGACGCGATGGACATGAGAGAAAGCTCACAGCCCTTGAGCTAGCCATCATATCCGAAAGTAAGGTCTTTCTCAGCTCTTCTGCATGTCAGAGACTGGTCGACGCTGTTTACCTAGGTGTTGTGACCTACACGCCCCTGTCGTTCGTCGACATTTTGCCCGATCACTATGAGTTCATCTCAGTCTCGCTCTACGAGCCACATCGAGCGCCAATACTGGACGAAAGACGCATGCTGGTTCCTTGGATACGACGAGTGACGGAGTTCTGTCAGTTTGTGACTCTCGTCGCGCTGTACATGTTGACGATGGTAAACCGTAGCAGTCCCACGTTAAGCGCGTGGGAGTGCTTCTTCGCCATTTACACAGCCGGGTGGACCCTTAATGAGTTTGCCGCCATTATCGAGCACGGTTGGGCGGTCCACTCTCAGACTTTGTGGTCATTCCTCGACATTAGCTTCTGCTTCATCTTCAGCTGCTATGTATTCGCCAGGATATACGATGTACTGGGGTATGGAGGAGTTATCGCGGATGGGTACGGCGTGCACATCCTTTGCGTGGCAGCCCCTATCCTCCTCACAAGAGTGGCTTTCACCATTATGCCCGCCAACATCGTCTTCATAGCAATGCACGCCATGATGAAGGACTTCACTCTCCTGACGTTCATCTCCATCTGGTGTTTTGCGGGCTTCCTCCTCGCTCTTCAGTGGCTCATCGGGAGCAACGCCGCCACTTCGGGGGTTGGGGACCAGGCATCTCTGACGTGGTACGAGACGTGCAAGTGGCTCATTTGGACCTGGTTCGGTCTCGACGGTACCGGCATCGATCGGTCTCCCGATTTCCACCCAATCCTTGGGCCCGCTCTGATGATTGCGTTCGCATTCCTTGGCAACATTCTCTTTCTCACCTTGCTTGTGGCCTTATTGAGCAATACCTTCTCCAAGATCATCGCGGATGCGCCGGCGGAAATTCAATTTCGCCGAGCCGTCATCACCTTCGCCGGAGTAAAAAGCGACTCGATCTTTGCATACCCGCCACCATTCAACCTACTCGCTCTTGCTGTGCTACTGCCGCTCAAGTCAGCACTCACATCTCGCTCTTTCCACAATCTCAACGTCACTCTTATCCGGGCACTCAACGCCCCGGCTTTACTTCTCATAAGCGCACTTGAGAGACGGAGGGTCGCGCACCCGAGACGAGCGCGCTCGCAATCGCTTCTGCATTGGAATTTCAGTGGCTTCAATCCCCATGGTGACATACAGGCAGTGTTCAAAGCTGAGCCTCCGCCTGCGGTGGAACGAGAGTTGGAGGAGATGGACAATCTGAGTGATGTGGGGTTTGCAGAGAGCGAGTTGGGATCCAGGGTAGGATCATGGGATGTAACTGGTCGGTCAAGGTCCAGACGCCGCCCTTACAGCAGAAGAAGACGTCCGGGGAGGATGACGTCGCCTATTAGCATCGTATTCCCCTTACCTAGCGTCAACCGCATGGGAACAAACGACTTCGAGCCCATGTCTGGGTCACCTGCGCGCCGAAGTCAGTTCTAGAGTGACACAAGCAAGATAGCGACAAAGATTGTAAAACAACAAATCATTCACAATACGAGTTTTCTTGAACATGAAATAGCAGGACACGTTGGAGTTCTCGGTAACGTTGCAGAGTGAATATTTTATGCCGTTATCCGATCAACAGGCAATGGTGTAGTTGCCGGCTGAACCGAATGCGACCCTACTTGACAACAACCAGTTAGACTCAGCAACCCCCTTTCCCAACATCTACATGAAATCGACAGACAACGTAAGACTTTCTGATTACTCAATACCCTCACTTGTCGATATTAGTTGCATAGCCATCGAGGACTTGAGGTCCCGTTCAGTGGGCTCAGAGAGGCCTGAGCAACTGTGTTTCCAAACGAAGATCCTGGTTTCTCGATATTGAGGAGGAGTTTCAGAAAGATCCACACGCTACCGACTCAACCGCCAAGCATTCAACTCAGTCCTGGCCCCAGGGGCACTAAGATGATCGATATAAACCAATCAATTAACCTTTCGTGAAACCATCTGATCGCACCCATCCGTGAATGAATCGGTTTCCCGCGCCATGGATTCCGCGGGTGGGCAACGGACGGTGTTTTTCTCCTTGTCAATTTTTCCCGTGCACGCGTCAACATGTCTGTGGCTAACCGAGGTGCGCGATGTTGCCATGTAGTTTGCTTTTCGGGACTAGCCCATCTATGCCAGAACACCAAAAGAAAGGCCCACGCCATCTCGTGATCACGGACGTGGCGTTCACGCAAGAGCCTGGTTGGTGGCATACGTGACTCTGCATCCAACCGAGCAAACTTCTCCACCAATGGCCTCGGGGATTCTGGTATTCAGCCGCCGTTGCGAAGCTTGACTCGCGAATTTTATCTCACGTTTATTTGCGTTTATGTACTTGAGCCAAGAGCCGCACAGTGGCTTTTGCAGTCCGCGTACCAGGGGAGAAGGGGAAACCGAAAGAGGCTTGTGCTTGGCATCATTTTGAGGGGGGAGACGCCGCCATTGGCGGAATGTTCCTCCACACGCTCCGTATGCACTGTCTCTGCACTCCGCATTTGTAGGGCTATCCATGTCCCAAATGCCGTGGCCCCGGCGGCGTAATTGGATACTACGCTATTGACAGCATTCAGATGAACCCAATTGAGCAGGGCGCAAGGATAGGCCCTCGAAAGGATGTCGCGGAGGGAAAAGAATAGTACCAGATCGGCGGGTTGTGGAAGACTGGAACTCCCGGATGGCCGTTTAAATACCCGGGGGGCAAGATCTTCATGTCCATCTGATTTCTGATGGCAGTCTACCAACCTCACGTTCCTACTTTTACAATCTTTTGAAAATGGTTGCGATACTCCCTGTTTTGGCCCTGGCCACTTTCGCCGCGGCTGTCCCCCTCGATGTGTCCCTCAATGTTGGAACTGATGATTCTCGCAAATGCGGAGGTAAATACGCAGAGACCAGCCTCTCTGGAAAGGGAGTCATCGTCGACGCCTCGGGCAAGACAGAGAACAGCTTCCCGACTTTCAACCAGGCAGTTGCTGCCCTGACGAACACCACGGAGGAGCAGACGATCTTTGTCTACCCCGGCAACTACTCTGAGCAGATTCGCATTCCCAACCATGCCGGTCCCATCACCATCCAGGGCTACACCTGCGATGGCCGCTCCTACGCAGCCAACCAAGCCACCCTGACCGGCAACCTCTCCCGCCAGATTGCCAACCTCACCAGCAACGACCAGACCGCCACCCTCCGCCTCTGGTCCGACAACATGAAGATCTACAACCTCAACATCGAGAACACCTTCGGCCAGGCTGACAAGCTCGGCCAAGCCCTCGCCGTCAGCGCGCAGGCTACCAACCTCGGATTCTACGCCTGCAAGCTCACCGGCTACCAAGACACCATCTACGCCAACGAGGGCCGCCAGATCTACGCCAAGTCCTTCATCGAGGGCGCCGTCGACTTCGTCTTCGGTCTGAGGGCCATCGCCTGGTTCGAGAAGTGCGACATCAACACCATCGGCAAGGGATACATCACCGCCAACGGCCGCGACGCCGACAACAACACCTCCTTCTACGTCTTCAACAAGGCCAACGTCACCGGCACCAGCGGGCCCGCGTCCGTCACTCTGGGTCGTCCATGGAGGACGTTCGCCAGGGTTGTCTTCCAGGACAGCGAGTTGGGCGATGTGGTCAAGCCCGAGGGATGGTCCACCTGG
The DNA here is from genome assembly GCA_026319125.1 of Colletotrichum noveboracense. Classification (NCBI taxonomy): domain Eukaryota; kingdom Fungi; phylum Ascomycota; class Sordariomycetes; order Glomerellales; family Glomerellaceae; genus Colletotrichum; species Colletotrichum noveboracense. The sequence continues at coordinate 5,162 of JANUHK010000441.1, read as the reverse complement.
GACAAGACCTCCCCGACGGATAACATCTACTTCAAGGAGTACAACAACGTTGGCCCCGGCGCTGCCGGTCCCAGAGCCAACTTCAGCTCAACTATTGACAAGCCGGTCAAGGCTGATGACCTGTTCGGCAAGGACTTCAAGAAGGAGTGGTGGGTTGACTCTGAGTTTTTGTAAAAAGGGGCGGGGCTGTTTCCTTCTCTTCAAGTACATATTGAACAATTCAAACCATTGAATAAGATGTGCGATGGCCAGCAGAGCTGGCTGCAATAGCACAGGGGGCTTGTATGATCACAAATCTTGTATGGTGAATTCCTTTACGTGGTAAGGTACCTTATGCAGGCCTCAGGCAGGCAGAAGGTCATTGTGAAAAGTAGAACGGGCGAGATCAGTCTACAGACATTTTTTCAGTCCACAAGGGTGGGCAGGACTTGATGTACTCAAACTCAGTATTCCCATTTCATTGGATGCTAAAGATCCGTGAACAGGTTGTACTCGTAGTGTAATATATGGTTAGGACATCATTCAGCTAAATGGCACGGAACTGTATGGTTCCTGTGGGACTTGACCTGTCCGTGCAAGCGTTTTGCTAGCTTTTCACATCTCCGACAGGATCGTCAATTCTTATTTCAGGCAGGCTTTTAAGTATCCGTGGAACCCTTTCCCATTGCGAGTCTTTCTCAAAAATACGCTCCTAAATAAATACTCGTCCCGTTAGCCATCCACATCACCTTTCTCCTCGCGACGCCGTAAAACAAAATTACAAGCATCGATTTGCCTCCCACAGCACACCCACGACAGACCTCGTCAACATATATTCTCCTTTCGAGAATCAGCATCTCCTTCAACACAAAACGATCACGAAAATGACAAACCAAAAGAGCTGGATGGATCGAGCCTTGTCGTATCACATGGAAATCCAGGAGCAAGTGATGATCGAAGAAGCGCACAGCATACTATTAAGATGGTTGAGTCTACCGCACAAAGCGGCCTTCGTACGACAGATGAGACTACTGGATGACCTACTGGGCCTGCCAAACTCTATGCGAATCACAAGCGACCTCCAAGACGGCATGAGCGACTGCGGTTGTGTGTATGGCGTCGTTGGATTCATTCTCACCGGCATCCTATTCTGTATGATGGTGACAGCTGCCACATACAACCCCCTTGTTACATTCACCGACGCCCTGATTGTTCTCCTTTTGAGCTTTGCCTTTTGGGTTTTTATGGGCATTGCGGATCGAATCGAAATGGAGGCACGCCACATGCGGAACACGAGGCAAGATGATCGCGGAGTTGTAGGGAGGATGCGTCTCGAATAAAGCCAAAGGAATCGACTAAAATCTATAAACATGTCCCAACAAAGACGTCCTTACATGTTCTGATCTCAGGTCTTGTGCTGTCTCCTGTTCGATCAAAAGGTTATCGGGCTTCCGATCCTTGGGCGCTGGGAGGACCTTTTAGAATGGTTTTTGGACCTCCCATGTCGTCTGCCAGTTAACGATGTGGCACGAGAGCCTTGCCCGCTACATACCAAACCCATCAATCGCTCAGGATATCAAACCTCCGCGCTACAACATCAACCCCAGCTCATTCTGCTAGAAAGTTTTACATTGAAGCTTTCATTGCTCCCTACAGACTCCTTTTACCTTTGGCTCAGACCTACTCCGAGATGACTCAACTAGTAATGTTTGACTCTTGGGGCCAAGTATTCGTTGTCACCGCACTTGGTGCACTGCTCAGATACTTGATAATCCGACAAAAGCAAGCTTCTGTACGACGCATAAAACAAGCTCACGATAAACTGGGCCTACCAGAAGGTATGCGGATAACAAGCAATGTCGGGGGTGGTGTGAGGGATAGTTTCTGCGTGAAGGGTTTCGTTAGCCTATTCATCATTAGCTTCACCTTCGCCGCGTTGTTGGCCATATCTTTCTGGAACCCACATGTCACCGCCGACGACGCCATTGAGATTGCTCTTGCCCTCCTAATAGTTTGGTGGACCGTGGCTATTTCTTTCTCTCTGGGCACTGGAAGAAGGTCCGCGAGAAACGCGGGCTGGGCCACGTATCTTCTACATCCTCTAAACCAGATGGCACAGGCTGGGCTTACGACCAGAACATACTCAAAAAGTTAGGGTATAGGGAGGTTCGCAAATGTCTCGCATAAACTTTTCCTGCCGCTGGTATTATTTGAAATGATTGGAGTCTCTTTTCCGGCCAAAGGAGGTATGGTAGCAGCACATGTGCTCCCACGCGTGGCATCACGGCCACCCAGAGCACTCCGTATACACCCTCTTGCATAAAGCCGGATCCGAACGCGCATATCAAGCAGCATGTACAGCAACGCGCCTAACGTATGCAAACAAGACATGGCCCTACGAAGCGATGTTACTACTGACTTGCGCGATAGCAACTGCCGCTCATATTAATGTTCGTTAAACAGCCTCACCAAACTCAGTGAGCTAGGCTTAACGAGAGACATTGATGATGCAACTCAAGTCTAGAGGCTCGGTGCGCCACCGTTGGCGATCATGACTCCATGGTCTCTCGGCTCCGTTCGGCCTCTCCTTTTGGGCCGATGATGTTCAGCGGACCACATCTAAGCCACTGGGCCGTGGACGAGGCCTTGAGGACACTACGCAAAATTGTAATTTGAGTAGCTAATACATATGTATTTTTATCCAGTAAGACCCGTAATGACGTCTAATAAAACTCATCATCTTCCGATAAATCTTCTAGCAGGTTATAATTTTTGTGTTGTGATCGAGAGCTTCCGCGCTGCGGTCGTAAGAATCGTTGTCGACCAAAACATCTGAAAATTGCCTACTAATCATTACATGTGTGTTGCAATCACTCGTCAAAGCCATGTAAAAACCAAGTTCCACGTTCCTACGTTGATGAGCGATTATGACGTTAGGGTTTACAATGACGGTGAGCCTTGGCGGAATACCGTCAGGCGCATGAACAGCAGAATGGTTTATGGCAGCAACGGAAACACATATCAGCCTCACATGATATTCCAGGCTGCAGTCACAAGTTTTGAGGTGACCGAAGGAAGAAAACTAAGATCAAAACGTGGGCGCGGATAAGTTACCTCACTAAATCACTCTTGGGGCTGTCAGGTGTCTCCTTTATTTTTATTGCCAAAGCCAGCAGCCAGGCCTACTCTCAGGATATCTGATATGCTTTTAGCTCAGGTGCCTCGGACGCTATTTGGAAGAAGAGTAATCACTCTTTCTTCGTTCCCAACCGTGTTCATGTGGGCCCTGTAGGAACATCCAAATTCATTGTCTCGTGGCAGGACAAGTGTTCTGGTCGCAGAAGACAAGGGAAACAAAAGAGGCAGTTCGGGTCCCGAGGTTTCTCCACTCAATCAAGCTTAACTGCGGGCGGGAAATTGGGATACCTCCGATCATAATCGGACGGACGGGCTCAACAGCCTTGAAGCCCAGAGCAATTGTAAAACGAGGCTTTTGTCCTTCGTACGGGATAGATTAACCGGCTCAAAGCAGCTATTACCAAACGAGTCAGTGACTGAGGCACTCTGACCAAATCGCAAGGTTCATACTGACTATTTAAAGTTATCTAGCTTCCACCCGACAGACTAGACATGCCGGTCCAAATCAAATCAGACGTTTACGATGAAGATCAGCCATACTTTCTGCATCGTTGCCGTCTACATTTCGACGGCAACCGCAGCCGTCAGGGACGTCCATTGCTTTAAACCGAGGCCAGCTTCCGTGAGTACAGCAGCAAGCAACAAGGGAATTAGGACTGATGTGGTAAATGTTCAGTGGCAAAGCAATTGCGGTGATGCCGATAAGACGGCTTGCAGTGGTCGTTGCAGTTCCACGCTAAGCTGCGCCTAATTAACCTTGAGTTACCCCCCATCGTCCGCCTTACTGACAATCCCAGTGCCAAACAAGGAACTTCCTAGCGATGGCGACTTCAGACGGCAACTGCGATTGCTGGTGCGAGGGTTGACGGCACGGACGACGAAGCATTTTCAGTATAAAATTGCTTTCGAAGAGAATCGCCTTTAGTACCAGTATAACTCATTTTTCTGCATGATGTGGAAGACCATCAGGAGGCGTTTGGAATCTTGGTACCCCACCGCCACGCTAGATCCACGCATCGTGACTCTGGCATATCTCGTCTGAGTTATAACTTGAAAATATCATCATCATCTTTATAATCATTTATTGCGAAATTGTTCAATGCTTTTTCATGATATTTCTTGCTCGTCTACGATCGGATTTGGCGAATGACCTGGTGTCATGGTGGCTTCGGGACCGCGAGTCAGGACAAGCAGTCCACGTCAACCACTGTTGCTGCCCTTCCATAGCGGTCATGTTTTGCATGCGTGCCCCATCCTTTGAATTGCAATAAACCACGTGCCGCTTTTTGACCTGCGTCCAGATGATAGAAGAGTCACAGTTTGAAATATGTTTCTATGGAAATCGCCCTGTACTAAGAAAGTTATGTCTTTTTTCTTCCCTTCTAACTTTTCTTCTTTATAGTTTACCGCCTAGAGGTATATGTTACGAGCGGGTCAGGGCAACCAACTGTGGCACAAAGCAAAAGCTTCGGTAATGATACCTCTGGTATCATTATCCCCTGTTCTGCACTATATAGCTACGCGCCTACAGGGACCAACTGCAGCGGGCGTAACAGTATACTTTATTAACTACTATATAACTCTAATAGGGAAATATATAGAGGGTTATAGTATAACTTCTATAGTTAACTTATAAAGTATATAAAGGGGATTTTTAAGCTACTTAGCTAAATAGAAATAACTTTTTATTATACTATAGTTTAAATTTAAAGTGTTTTAAAATAAATCTTATATATACTTCTTATTTAATTAATATAGTTCTTACTATTAGTAATATTAAATATTAAAAGAAATTAACGTGGTTGATAAGCAAGTGAGACAGACAAGCGAGTGAGACACAAATCCGCGACCACTTTACAAATGCGAACACGAAGCAACACTCAGAACCTCAAATCAATTAAAACTACTCAGAATCCTCTTCACCAGACATTTCTTCAACAAATTGACATGTTCGCGCATTATGACCGGTGTTCCCGCAGATACCACACCGCCGTTAGGCCGTCTCAGTCCTCAGTCGACGACTACTACCCTAATGCGTTTCCTCC
>JANUHK010000440.1:0-18936 GCA_026319125.1 Colletotrichum noveboracense | reverse complement strand
GTTGCATCGTCGTGGCATCATAATACATATAAATATTGGTTGAAGTTGATGTGTATAAATGTGAAGGCATCGAAATTGGGGGTGCCGAGAAGTGGGGGGTGCCGAGAAGTGGGTGTGGGACGTTAGGAGAAACAGTCGCTCTAGCGCTAAGAAAAATAGGCGACCACAAAACGAAAGCGTGGTAGATTCAGGCAATACAACTTTCAGTTACGGAATACCGCAAATACGTCCAGCACACGACGCAGTTGTCGAATAGTCTTCAATCTACTCTCGACCACAGGCATGTGATCGGATTGATCGGGTTGCTAGCCCGAATTTCGCTGCACACACCATCAAGCCCAACATGTCATACGCCAGATAAAGCCTACCCCAGCCAGCGTAGGTAGCCGTTCAGCTCATGCAGGGTTGACGATGAGCCAGACTTAATTGGCTCAGACAACCGGAAAAGTTGGGACATGGAAGGGGCCATAAGCAGCTAGCGTCAAAGAATTGGCCAAGATCCTGGGTTTTGTACCCGAGCCTTCTATAAATGTTTAGAAATCTGCTCAGCCTGATTTTGCAAAACTGTTCTGCGCCATTTCACCCAGTTTCTGATGATTTCTTATTGAGCGAGCATGGAAATGGAACCACGCAGCACTGCTGAAGATGAAGAGCCAAGGACTGACAATGTCTACTTGACTCTCACCTCAGACCCTCACGACGGTCGGGCTAAGCCCCCGACAGAGGACACCGAAGGAGCTCACAGCGGAAATCACCACTCAATTGAGGCCATATACCCTTCTTCGCTGGACTCGAGGGGGGGTAATGAAAGAAAAGAGCTTCAAGAATCTACATCGGACGGAGAACACAACGATCTTAACCGCCATGGCGCTGCCTTGGAACGGGACGATTGTAGCTTTCCAGTTGCAAGGGGGGCAACCCATATGGATAGCATCAACAAAGTAGGTTTCCGTTCCTAGCCCTTCATAGTCGAGCTTCGACGCCTTGTTCCTGAGACCTGACCAAACGACAGTTGAATGAGCCTTCTATGAGCACTGCGCTCGTGCCATATGTACGGTTTCGTCTGGAGAGAGACGAATATGATAGCAAGGAAGGTTTGACCCAGTTTCCGAGGTTAGATGAAGAGCCGGAGACATCATCTGAGGGTTCTGCAAATTTTCTGGGCAAGCAGTCGCTAGGAGCATCATTCGACGATGCAAGTGAAAGCGAATCTCCAGATGACAGTTCCGGCCGACAGCCAGCACCTTACGAAAGTGCTAGACAGCATCCAAGCACTGGCACCAACAGGCGGGTGAGGTGGAATGATGTTCGCACGCAAGATCAAGACATATTCTACTCGTCTGATGTTGAGGATTTCCGTCAGGATCAAAGTAGTGAGGATTACTACCAAGACCAGACGCGTCAGAAGTATCCGGAACCGAGGCGCCTAAACCGCGTGGAAGTAGAGTCGTGGCAGGCGCGCCGGGGGTCTGAAGACTCGAGGAGACACGAAAGTCTAGACGAAAGACGAAGAAGCCACAGTCCATACGAGGGCAACTATCCTAGCGATTCAGACCTGAGCAGCCCTCTCAGTGGTCAGTTTCGAAACGAAAGCCCAGGATGGAAGCGGAGTTTCAGTGGCAGTGGCCGTGGCCACCGGAGTCGCAGTCGGAGTTCTTCTCATCAAGAGGACAATGACATTGCCGAATATGCCAGAAGTCACCCATTATCGGAGCGGAGTTTCAGTGCTAACCGCAGCCGCAGTCGCAGTCCAAGATGGTTCCATCAAAGGTTCGATAGCCCTTGGTTGCGCCGGAGTCACATTGATAGTCGCAGCTACAGTCGCAATCGGAGCCAGGAGCGCGGCTACATGGATCCTATGTCTGCGGACAGGGACAACAACGCGGAACAACTCGCCTCAAAAGGGAATGAAGTTATCGAAGATGCCAGAAACTCCAGTGGATTTCCAGACGACATGCGACATGCTTGGTTCACGAAACACGCAAACTTCGGCAATGGCATTGATACTGAACTTGTTGTCATCAACGCAGCAGAAAGTTTCGCAGCAGATGAGAAAGCCAAAAGCGTAGTAACATTATATTGTCAGAAGAATCCGCTCAATTCTGTGGCCCCTGCGCCGCGGCAAATACACTGGCTGTATGTACTTCTCTCGTTGAAATCCAGAATGGAACCGAATTAACTCCTAAGCAGGCATGTACGGCATACATCGGACTTTCTTAAAATAATCAAGGTATGCAAGCTGTACACTACAAATACACAAGTATATAAGACTTGGAAACTGAAAAACGATAACAGAGTCTCATCATCTGCTGCCCAATTATTGGAACGGAGTACTACAAATCACTTGCGCTGGGTCTTCTTGAAAAGGTCACTCCGCAAGACGAAGATCTCAGCCGTAATTCGGCTCGCATTGATCACAGAGCTAGGACTAATGTTCTTCGAATTGACGGAGTTGATGGGAATTCGGTCACCTACTACTCCACTCCATATTTCGTCTTTCGTGAAGGTCAGACCCGGGAGATGGGCCATGACACCATGGAGAGCCTTCTCAGTGCCCACTACGGTTATGACGTGGGTGACGCCAGAGACAAGATGCAAATTCTGCTTGAAACGCAAAAGTGGCTTGGGAAGGACATGCTTCAGGTTGCCAGAATGAAGTTCCTGCTAATCGGTCCAGGTAAGTTTCATTGCACCAGAACTCACGTATATACTAAGTTTGCTTTGCTCATACTCATAGATGTCCCATTGACATGGGGAGAAGTACCTCTGTTGACAATATGCAACGATAGCATCATCATCGACGAGAGTAACGCACCACCACTTGTCACCGTGAAGATCACCGACTTCCTTGACAAGGAGTACAACTCGTACATTAAGCACGACATAAGCTTTGCTCTATGTTTGATCACAGGCTCTAGTTGCAAATGGAGAGTGAAAGCAATAGTTTCGGCCTGACAATACTTTCGTAGGAACTTATCGCCCATATCACGAACCTTACTTCGTTTAAAGATTTCGACGTTTTCGAAAACAAACATAGCGGCGTTAATGTAACCTCAGAAACCTGGGCAACTATTCTAGAGCGAGCTCGGATTAAGTTCCGTGACATTCGCCTAAACCTACGACGTAAAGCTCCTGAAAGCCGTTCTCGTCATGGCCGTCATTCAAAACGTTATGCACCGCCTCCAGCAAAGCTTGACCGATCCCGAACCGCTGAGATTCACACCAATGGTAGCTCCGCGTCTAAGACGCAAATTCGATCGTTTGCCCACGCATATCCGTCTCAAGCATTTGAGAGACAGGCGTCAACAACTGCACTCGTTTTACGACCAGGAACACCTCGTTCCCGCACGTACACAGGGCCTGGTTCTGGGCCTGATAGGCAGCTCAGAAGGAAACTTAGCACATGGGTTGTCCCCGACTGTCCCACAATCGCAACGAGAACCGCCCATACGAAGGAACGGGACTCAGTCGTTCTCAAGTACAAGATCAGGATCGATATCGTCATCGTCAATTAGGACGACTATTTATGAAAGGCAAGTGCCACCAGTGTTGGCAACTCAGAAGAGAATGTTTCTGACATAAGTACCTAGAGACAGAGACGCTAACCCATCTCGCCCGCCCGACGAAACTTGTCAGAGCCTCCAGCTTTGGGATAGATCCCGGGTAGATGACACTGACGGGGAGTCTGACCAAATAGAGACCACGGCACATGATGTAGCAGCTCAGCCGATCAAGCTCATTGAGTACTATGCACTCACAGAAAGGCGGGAAAGTCGAACATATCACCTTAGTTCTTCTGGGAGTGAAAGTGATCGCAGAGAGCCTTCACCGAAACCGGCGTCAATCGCTTCGCGCAGGAGCTTTGTGCGAACGCGAAGCCGTGAGAGAACCAGGAATAGGAAACCACCCACGTCGTTCATCACACCTACAACCCCATTTTTGATGTGGAAAGTCACTCAAACAAGCGCAGGAGACCAGAAAGAAGAGGGAAGCATAAGCACAATGGTGCGACTGCTCCGAAAAATTGACAGGTCTCTCCAGAACCATACACTTTACGGTAGGATTTACAACAGCACTTATAGTTGCTCTTTCGAAGACATCTGCAACCGGCACGATGTTCTGAGTGGTCTTAACTCAGCTTCGGCAACAAGTGAAGCTACAACAGGTATTTCTGGGAAGGGCTTCGATGAAGGTTTGCCATCCCAGACATCGACACAGAACCCGAGCTCTTTTGCACCCAGGTCAATCAATGTTCCCACATTTGCACAGATCAGATTGCACGCGAATACCATACAACAAGCGGACAAGTTGATCCGGGACATATTTAAAATTTCTAAGATGATCTTAGGTCTGTACTTGCTCCTTAAGGATGACGGAGCAGGATTCTATGCAGATATCAGAGGCGTCATAGATCGGTTCTGGGGTGCATTGGATATGATGTTTAGAGTAAGTTGTTCGTTCAGTTCTCAAAAACGACGATTACTCTGAGAATGCATGAAAGTCTGTTGACACTGCTGATAGCACATTCGATTCGCTGCGCTCATGAATGCAGCGGAGGGCGAGCAGTCCTGGACTGTCAAGGGGACTTGCAGTGCCCATGCCGAGACACCTGCAGATGCGATATGCAGTGCGTGTGACGGGAAGACCGAGTACGATCTCGTCAGCGCCCTTGAGCATCTGCACGCTGGCAGTGGACACACTCAGTCAACAGGCCATAAGATTCCACCCGCACCTCATGAGGACCCATGTATCGTGTGGCTTCAGAATGCAAAGGAGGCAGCAAGAGGTCCTCTCTTTTTTACGCTGATCGAAGATTTGACTATTTTCAAACAAGACCTTGGGAAGGTTCTCGACGAATCCAGGGAACTTCATCTCTTTGTTGCGAGACCAGGTTTTCGACCAGAAGAAAACGTCAATCACGAGGCTCAGGCCAACCGACAATTCCAGGAGCAGCACAGAAGTGGAACCCAGACTGAGGCACCCGCCCTTCCAACAAGTCTTCTTCGCGCTTTTCAAAACATTGTTGCTTTATTTTGCGTGCAGGCTCGAATGGTTCTATTGACATCAAGAGAGAAGGAAGTCGAAATTCGCCGAAACAGCCGTGCGTACAAGGGCAGAACGCGGTACTCTAGGATTCTTGAGACAGCAATCACTTCGCTTGGTACCGCAAGGGAGGATATGATTCTCGCCATGACCACCGGGAATACAAGCAGTGTCCGACTCGGTGCCGTCGGAGCCGAGTACATTGTAGCGATGGCCATGGCCAATGTCCAGACAGGCGCTTTTCGCACTGGTGCTGGGTCTTCCAAGGTGCCACAGAACGTTTCTGGTCTTCGAAGAGAGTTGCGCAGAGAAACGAAGAGGAGGGCCCTCACATGAGCGGAAGATTTGGGGCTACTTGAGGCTGCACCACAAAATCCGAGCCAAAGCGCACCAATGCCACCAGCATCACTGAACCTCATAGCCCTCTACGAAGCTCACGCGCGCGCTCTTGGCTTCAACGCCAGTCTACGTCCCCAACGCCGAGCGTTCCTTGCTATTCGCGCTTGGTCACATTATTCTTCCTACCTTTGTAAGCATCATGAGCCCATGAAGTGCTTATTCAACATGAGCCAAATTTCAAGGACTGACAAAACCTCAGGTCTTTCGTCACGAGCTTTTTTGGAATGAATACCGTGGATGTTCGTGACGGCGTGCCCCCCGCCCACTTCGTGCTCAACGTCCCAGTCAACCAGCCACCTGCCCCGCCGCCATATCCATATCCTCATCCGCTGCCACAAGCCCCTTACGTCCATCAGGGTCCTCCGAGATATGGCCAAGGTTTCCAAGAACCTAACTTCGTCCCTGTGTTTCGACCGAAACCACGCCAACCACGAATTGAAGACATGCCTCCGTGTGTTGACTGCGGCATAGGACTGGTTCAACAACAGGTGCGAGACTTGCTCAATGACAAGGAGGACGAAAAGTTCAAGAAAGCTAGGAGAAGGAAGGAGCGAGCAGCGGCCGTAGCACAACAGGATGCCATGGCGAAGAACGCGGCAATCGTGCGAGATGAGTTTGGCAGATTGTTGGAGGATAGTGTCAGGGATGTCATGGTGCGACGTCGGGACCGTTTGAGAGATCTGGACATTGATCCAGAGCCACATCGAAGGGCCATTCCGCTGGAGTATCGCCGATCAAAAACGCCTGTAGCAATCACCCAGGACCTCTGGGACTCATTGGAGAGGGGCCGGGCTCTGGAGCAGTCAGAATTGACTTTGCAACAAATTACCGAGTTGATCAGTCGAACTCGAGGGCTGGAACTTCAATCTTCGAAAGGTGATACCGAGGACGAGCGTCACAAACAATTGGAATCGCTTCAAGCTCAAGTCGATTCGTTGGAAGCGAGAATAGTGCCATACCAGCGCAGGCCCGAGCTGATCATGGATCACCCTACATTCCCAGATGCTCGTTTCGCTGAGGCACGGCAACACTTCGGACGCACTCCTAGTCAGCCTCCTCGCGGCCGCCAGCATGAGAGGTACTTTATGAAGCAGAGGCCTCGCACACCTCGGTCGCGCAGCCGACGGAGGCCGTATCAGTTTGTGGGCGAGGAGTTGCACTCTCCCTACGACGATGGACTTTATTCAGACAGCTACGAGGGGCTTCCCGAGCTGCGTCGTAGGCCTCCTCGACGGTATCACATACCGTTTGCGCCCGAAGTTCCAGATTACTACGAATCTTAGGATTGAACAGTTTGATTGTACATTGTTTTCTGTAAATTATTGCCTTAGTTGAAGAAAAATGAGAACTTAATATCTGAACATTGACTCCCTGCCCAAGCTGTGTACTCGACAAGACAGCCTGAATGTCAGAAGCCCGGAGAAATCCAGATGTTTTGACCAAGACAATGACACTGAATCTCAACTATTGTACTTCACAAGAGGTTTCGGACTGAGATGTGACTTAATGTGGGCGATTTCGCTTTTCCGAGCTCCGGACAATCAAGGCCGGCAGACATAGACGTAAAGGACCAATTTGTTCATCATACCTTATTGATATCAACCTGTAAACATTACTCAAACCCCCATAATGGATCATGCCAAACGCCACTAATGAAGTCCCAGGATATCTAGAAAAAGCATCTACCACTGCGTCTCCATCCACCTGACCATCTTCTCAACCAGTCCGCTCCCCACAACATCCCATCCCTCTCCAACAGCAGGACTCCTCTCCCCGGTCCGCTGCGTCTCAAACACCAATCCCTCACGACCAGGCCTGTCGTTGTCGTACTTCTCCTCAAAAAAGCGCAGCAGCTTATACGTCGGGTTCGTCTCTGGGTCGGGGTCCGAGTCGCGCAGGCGGCGCACCCACTCGCGCTGCGAGACGATCTGGAACTCGAGCCCGGCGGCGCGGAGGGCGCGCAGGAAGTCAAAGGTCCAGTGGAAGAGCGTCGGGTTCTGGACCTGGTAGACGAGGCTGAGGTCCGCGTCGTCCGGAGAGGCCGGGGGCGCGCCGCAGGAGGAGCAGCGGCTGCCGGTGAGGTTGGCGAGTTGGAGGACTGCGAGGGCCATTTTGTCGGCGGGCATCCATGACGGAGTCTGTGAATATCGTTAACATGGTGTTCTTGGTAGTTCCTGTGCTATCATGACTTACCTCATCAAGAGCAGGCAGCGCTTTAATCACCTTGGCACTCCGAATCATCAACGGAATCGCCTCCGTCTGGTTCCACACACCGCCCTCCGAGTCACCCACAATCTGCCCCAAACGCAGCACACGCGCCGTCATCCCGGTCTTGGTCGCCGCCGCCTTGACGACGTGCTCCGTCACAACCTTGGACCGCGCATAGCCCATGTTCTGCGCGTGCTCGAGGTTCTCCACGTACGTCTCCTTCACGCGCGCCGGAATAGGCGTGCCCGCGGCCGCCGAGATGGACGAGCAGAAGTAGAACCGCGCAGGGTTGACCGTCTCTGTGCCGAGGCAGAAGTTGAGCAAGTTATGCACGCCGCGGATGTGTTGCGCCTCGAAGCTCGCGACGCCGAGGTTGAAGTTGACGGCCCAGGCGGAGTGGATGACGGTCGTGAGCGTCTTGCGTAGCTCGGCGGCCGCCTCGGGGGTGAGCCCGAGGTCGGCTTGGCCAAGGTTCGTCGGGAGGTACTTCACCTTGGCCTTCTCGGCGTCGGAGAGGACGAGGCCCTTGGGTGCGAGCGAGGCGAGCACGCGGGACTCGGCTTCGGAGGGGGAAGAGGCGCGAGCAAGGCAGTAGACTGTCTTGACGTAGGGCTGGCGCACGACCTGGGCGAGGAGGTGCGCGCCGAGGGAGCCGGTGGCGCCGGTCAGGACGACGGTCTCGCCGTCTGGGGGGATGCTGCCGGGCTGCCGCTCGCTGAAGTCGGAGTACTTGGCGATGAGCCTCCTCATCACCTCGATCTCGTCCTCGGCCTCAGCGGCCTCGCCGGTGCGGAGGGAGTGGACATGCTTGGCGAGAGCGACGACGTTGGGGAACTCGAAGACGACATTCTGGTCGAGGGTCTTGCCGCCGAGGTTGACGCCGCGCTGGATGTGGCCCCGGGCGGTGCTGGCCTGGAGGCTGTCGACACCGGCCCCGAAGAAGTCGGTCTCCTTCTGCAGGGCCTCGAAGCCGAGCTTGCTGCGGAAGAGGTCGAGGAGGTGGTCCTCCAGCTGGGGCAGGTCGAGGGTGACGAGCTCGCCGCCGGCGACGTCGTCCGTAGGGGCTTCGAAGCGGCGGTAGACGTCCTCGATGAGGTCGGCAAACTGCTTGTAGAAGGCGGCGCGGATGACGGTGCCCTTGTCGGTGCGGGGGTATTCCGTGCCGATGTCGACAACCTCGATCATCTCCGGGGAGACGCGGCCGAACGCCTCGGCGCGCGCGTTAGCCTGCTCGATAACCGGGCTGAGGGTCTTGAGGATCTCCTCCTTGGACAGGTCCTTGGCGTTCTCGCTGGGGATGATGATTAGGCCGGGGATGGACTTGCCGACACCAAAGACGACGACCTCCTGGACGAGCTCGTGCTCGCGGATGTGGTTCTCGTAGGGGATTGGGAGGACCTTCTCGCCGTTGACGAGGGTGACGCGGTCATCGAGGCGGCCGAGGTAGCGCCAGGCGTCGGGGATGGTAGGATGCGGGACGAAGGTATCGCGGGTGCGGTATGAGTTGGGGGCCGGGTCGTCCGAGTTGGACATGACCTTTGACGGGAGGCCATCGAGAACGACGCACTCGTAGACGTCACCTGCGATGGGGATCATGCGCAGCCAGGGCTTGGCCGAGGCGAGGGGGCGCATGTAGTTCCAGTACTTGTCTCCGGGCTCACGGAACGAGGTCATGAGCTGGCCCATCTCTGTTGCGCCGTAGTGTCCGACGAGATACACACCCTCCTCGACGAGACGGTCACCGAGGTCATCGGGACAACTGCTGCCGCCATACAGCACCAACTTAAGCTTCTTCAGCGCCTCAATGCCGCCCTCAGTCTCTGCGAGCAGCTTTAAAGCGTACGGCACGCAGTGCAAACTCCCAGGCTCCGTAGCGGCCATGGCCTTTACTAGCGTGGTCCCCGAGAGTGGCAGGTTAGCGTTGTAGATGGCGATCCTGTGTCCAGCGACGATGGCGCGGAAGAGCGTTGAGATGCCATGGTTGTGGAACAGCGGCAGCGTCAGGAACGCGCGGTAGGGGATGCCGCTCGAGTAGTTGGAGACACAGGCGGCGTGCGTCTGGAAGATGGGCTTGGGCAGCCCCGTCGACCCGGACGAGTGCACGATGAAGGAGATGCGCTGGGAGGCGTTGGGGTGCGAGAAGATGGGGAAGCGCTCGCCCGAGGGCGTGGGCAGGTCGTAGTCGACCCTGTCGAGAATGCTGAACGATGAGATGGGGTATTGCTCGGTGATTTCGGAGGCTATGCTGCTGTAGCGGTCTGAAATGACGATGCGGTTGCAGTTCGTCTTCTTTAGAAGGTTGACATAGGCCTCGGGTGAGAGACGGGTTGAGAGGTAAAGTACGGCAAAGCCCATCCTTGACAGGGCAAACATAGTGACTACATAGTTGATGTCTGAATTGGCAAGAAGCGCGATTACCTCTGCTTGGGCTGAGCTTGGGTTCTAATCATGGTGAGTATTACAGACGCTGGGGATGGCCTGGTTGAGACAATGCAGATGCATACCTCTGGGAGAAGCCCAGCTTGGGCATATTTGCGCGCGGCTTCATCGGCGAACCGATCAAGGTCCTTGGCGGTGTAGTTGACATAATCATCTCTTCCACGAGCCGTTGCTGGGTATGCTAGGACATCGACATCTGGTGCCTCTTCCACCCTTCTCAAAAGCAGGTCTGTGACGGTCCTGGGTTGCTCGACGGGCTTGACAGTCTCGACGATCTCAACCGTCGGCTTCTCAGAAGTGAGGAGTGACCTCGCCGCCAGGCCTTCTGTGTGAATCGCCATGGCTGACAAGCTGGGGTATGAGAATGAGGGAGATAAATGAAAGGATGAGTGAGAATGAGCTCAATCGGGGATCATGCAAGTGAACGAACTTGAGAGAGAAAACGAGCCGGTATTAAAGTCTTCAACATTGAGTCGCCAAAGTACTCATCCAATTCATCCGCGGCGCAACAGTGACTTGAAGACGGTTTTGGAGAACAGAGCCAGAGTCCAGAAGCAAGCCTCTAATATCCTTTCACCATCTTCTGCACATCCAGGCAGCCCCCCATGTCCTTCCCATGTTCGTCTGGTTCCTAGCAAACACGCACTTCCGTCCCTCCTGTTCGCGGTGCTTTGCAGCTAGACAGCCACCTAGCCCAAACACCCTCGCCCCCGGTGGCAATGGAAAATTACCGTCCGCGCCTGTGCTGTGCCTATGCTGCTCACAGCAATCTCTCAAAGGGGTCACGGGTGCGTGCCGAGACAACCGACGGAAAAGCACACCGGGCCCTGGGCGACACGGAAAAGCAACACACCGGCTACCGGCCGAGACGCACGGGCCAATTGCGGAGAGCCATGTGCCGGTGACTTTCACCCCCTTCCCGTCGTCCCGTTGCCCTCCTCCGAGTCGATCGGATCGGAAGCTGAGAGTATTTCCGACTGATGACTAGGTCTCTGTGGAGGAATCCGCCGAGTTGTCAGAACACGCGGGGAGATGTGCGGGGGGAGTCGGACGATGTTGCTGGTGGAGGGGCACAGTTGAGGGGTTTCGCCAGTTGGAGGAGAGGGGTATCATTGTTTATTATGAGAAGGCTTCTGGCCATCGCGCGCGGAGAGACGGGCATGAATGAATAATTGTAGTATTGCTTGTTGTTGAGAATTTGTTCATTTATTTTGTGAAGGAAAGATGTCTCAGCACTTTTACGACGAAGCAGAGAACCTCGTTCTCGATGCCCTCGAGAGCTTGGTGCTGCAACATTCTGGCCTGACCTTTGACAAGTCTAAGAAGAGTACGTGACTCTCATCTCATGATAGCGACTTTCATTCTTCAAACACTAACGATTCATGATGAAATAGCTGTCTGGCTCACCAACAATGACTCCCAAAAGGTCTCCATCCTCTCCGGAGGTGGCGCCGGCCACGAGCCCGCGCACGCCGGCTTCGTCGGCGACGGCATGCTCACCGCCG
The DNA here is from genome assembly GCA_026319125.1 of Colletotrichum noveboracense. Classification (NCBI taxonomy): domain Eukaryota; kingdom Fungi; phylum Ascomycota; class Sordariomycetes; order Glomerellales; family Glomerellaceae; genus Colletotrichum; species Colletotrichum noveboracense. The sequence goes on along the minus strand of JANUHK010000440.1, from coordinate 7,342 downwards.
CCGTCTCGGGCTCCATCTTCGCCTCTCCCAGCGTCGCGCAGATCCTCTCCGGCATCTCCCGCGTAGCCTCCCCCGCTGGCGTCCTGCTCATCATCAAGAACTACACCGGCGACGTCTTCCACTTCCATCTGGCCGCCGAGAAGGCGAAGGCCAGCCTTGGCGTGCCCGTCGAGGTGCTCATCGTCGGCGACGACGTGTCCGTCGGCCGCAAGAAGAGCGGCAAGGTCGGCCGGCGCGGGCTGGCGGGGACGGTGCTGGTGCACAAGATCCTCGGCGCGTACAAGGAGACAAGCGCATCGTTGGCGGATGTGTTGAAGCTGGGCAAGACAGTGACTGAGAACTTGGTGACGGTTGGGGCGTCGCTGGAGCATGTGCATATCCCCGGCCGCGAGGCCGCGGCGCCGTCGGCTGGGGATCAGGTTGAGCTTGGCATGGGCATTCACAATGAGCCCGGGTGTCAGGTCCTCAAGCCTAGGCCGGAACTGCCGAAGCTGATTGACCAGATGTTGACGCAGCTTCTGGATCCGAAGGACTCCGACAGAGCGTATGTTGACTTCTCCGACGCAAAGGATGTTGTGGCGTTGGTAAACAACCTGGGTGGTGTTTCGCCGCTTGAGTTTAGCGGAATTACTGCCAAGGTCGTCAATGCTCTCGGTAAGAGCCCCCCTTGCTGACGAAGTGAGAAGGGAAATTGCTGATTGTTCAAAGGCGCCAAGGGACTTAAGCTGGCTCGTGTCATTTCGGGAACGTACATGACGAGTCTCAACGGCCCCGGCTTCAGCGTCACCCTGCTCAAGGCCACCCCTGACATCCTGAAGTACATCGATGCCAGCACCGACGCAATCGGCTGGGCATACTCCCCGCGCAATGAGATGGCCAGCGACTCCAAGCAGCGGATCACCGAAAGCGCTGATACCGGCCACGGAGCAGACGGCGCAAAGAGCGGAGTTGAGTGTATGTTGAAACACCCACCTTCGCTCCTCATTCCCCAACTGACAATCTTCATATAGTGAACGTCGACGTCTTCAAGAGGGTCGTCGCCGAAGCAAGCAAGCGCATCGAACAAGCCGAGCCCCAGATCACCGACCACGACACCAAAGTCGGCGACGGCGACTGCGGCGTCACCCTCCTACGCGGCGCCAAGGCCGTATCCAAGTATGCGTCATCCACCGCCCTCACTTCCGACGCCGTCCGCACGGCCATCGACTTGACGAATGTGATCGAGGACAACATGGACGGCACCTCGGGCGCCATCTACAGCATCTTCTTCGCGGCGCTGTCGTCGGAGCTGCGGAAGGCGAGCGCGGGCGTGCTCGACACGAAGGCGTGGACGAAGGTGGCTGTCGGCGCGTTGGGGACGCTGCAGCAGGCGACGCCAGCTAGGCAGGGGGACCGCACGCTGCTGGATGCGTTGGAGCCGTTTGTGAAGACGCTGGAGAAGACCGGTAGCGTGAGTGAGGCCGTGAAGGAGGCGAGGAAGGGGGTGGAGGCTACGAAGGGGATGGCGGCGAGTTTGGGCAGGGCGGTGTATGTGGAGGAGTCTGCGTGGGGAAAGGTCCCGGATCCTGGTGCTGAGGGTGTGTTGGCTATCTTGGAGGGACTTGAGGCGGCGACGTCTTAGCTGGGGTCATAATGATGTTAAATATGTGGCGGAGCCAGAGTTGTAAATATTTGAAGGTACAAGCTAATGCGTTTGATGATGATTGTAACACGTCTTGATTGATAAGACTGGGTCTTTCCAAGTATCATACATCCAGCAAATATCGATTGCGCCTGGGCAAGACCATGTCTCGCCTGATATCAAAGTACATATTTCGCCATCTATGCAATAACCAGATCTTCTCCGACGACAAGGGTGATATTTAGAATCTTAGTGAGTCGTCATTTAGCAATGCTTCCAAGCCCCCAAAGCCAGACGTGACCTGCGCAGGAAAGTTTAGTCAAAGGTTCGCAGACACATCCATCGAGCAACAACTTACCATGGAATCGAATTGACCCCAGCTGGTCATGTCAGCTAGAGAGCTACTCGGACTGGCATCGAACCCCACAAAGTCCTCGGTGTGAGCAACGTCCGAAAAGTTGATTCCTGCTAGGTGATCCGTCTGCTGGTTGTGGACATCTTCTACCGCACGAGCTGCGAGAGACCCGCCACCATTCTGGTTGCTATGGACTGGAGGGCTGTGGAGGCGTTCCGTCTGTCTCAGGGCCTCTGTTCGGAGCTCTTCCAACACTAGGCAGTACCGCGCGGCCAGCTGGGACTCGTTGTCCGCGAGCGTGGCGAGCTGCGTCTGGCAGCGTGTCGCGGCGGCGAAATAGGATTGCCACGTCTCTGCGGGCGCCGTTCTCTGCTGTATTGTGTAGACGTAGAGAACGACGACGGCGGAGAAGGCGAAATAAGAAGTGAACTAAACGAGTGTTAGCAGGAGTCCACGAGAAGACTGAAGGATTTCTGACCCAGAATGCACGGAACAGCTGGCCTGCCTGGATCAGGTCGTTCACTGTATCTACAACATGCATGGCCGCGTCTAAGCACGCCTGGACGCTGTCTCCGGCTTGGTCCTTGTGCGGCACGCTGCGGCGACGGCTCTTGCCGTTCCGTTGTAACCTCGCAAAGTTGCTGAGGAGGAACGGCCGATGGGTTAGTATCATGGCGTGCCAGTAGGCTAGATTCAAAACGTTTCTTTGTCGTTGGAATATTGGTATGAGAAGGGCCATGTTGATGCCGTCATCCAGGAACTGCGAGAGCTCGGCGCGCCATTGCTTCAGGTTCTGCGAGTACTTTGCCGCCAAGGCGCAGCGGTTGGAGAATAAGGAGGGGCGAATGGAGTACAGATCTCGTAAGATCATGCTCACTATTCGTGAAAGCCTACATCGAGTCAGTGTCTCATGCAACACACATGCGGGACGGTCCGCACTTACTTGACGTGAGCCACGGGCGCCAGCATGAGCGACTGCCCGCGTCCCATGCGGGGTGTGATGTGGTCCGCATGCAGATCGCCGTCCTCCGAGCACGACGGAAGTTCCTGGTCGATGTCTTCATCGTGGAACGTCCTGGGCCGGCCCAGCGCGGCGCTGAGGTAGTTGTCGAGGCTATACGCGCACCAGAACGTGCGGCGGCGGCACTCGAGCTCGATGTAGTTGTACGCGCCCGCCGGGTCGGCATGGCGGTTCCTGTTGAGGCCGATGGCGAGGGCCAGGTGCCCGACGGTGCCGAAGAGACTCCAGCAGTGGTTGATGCGGGACTGTGATAGTAGCCAGAAGCACTGGCATAAGCGAGCCTGTACGCTGGCTAGGCGGACGGCACCGCGCTCTTTGGAGAGTTGGTGATCTGCAGCCAAGAAATATCGAGCGCTGAGTTGGATGTGTTAGACAAGGGGTTTTAGTTTGTGACAAACATGCGTGACGTGTGTGACGACGGATATGATGTGTTCCCCAAACAGAGGGCGATAAAAGCAAGCATCAAACTTACCTGACATCCGCGTTTTCGCGGGTCTGGGTGGTGACCATGTACTCCTGGGCCTGCGCAAATACCATAAATAGAACGGCCCTCCGCGCGGGAGCGTCCTCCTGGCTCTTCATGGCGCCGTTGGTGGCATAGAACTCTTCGAGCCAGCCTTCGACGGTGGGGCGATGGAGGAAACGGTGCGTTGGCACGGCGAAGTCAAAATATCTCTTGAGCAGCGTTGTCGCCTCATCCTTGGACAGCAGGACGCAGAAGGCGCCGCTGGGGTCAAAGTCAGGGAGAGGGGCATCGCCAAAAGTGAAAATTGAGGAAGCTTGTGAGAAGGAGACGGCCTGGTGTAACCTCTTCTGAACCCTCAGTAAGAAAGACACACCGGATGAGGGGCCGACGTAGTGGCCCTGGAGGTCTGTCTGCGTAGGTTCAGGAGACGCCCGCGAAGGAGGCTCGGCAGTCCCCGGGCCGACGCTGCCAATGACAAGATTCGATCCGTTCATGATGCTTTCCTCTTGGTGGTGGTCATGCTCATGGTCAACATTAGGCTCTCCGACGTCGACGACGATGGATGCCATCAGGGCATCTTCGCCAGCCGCACCAGATGAGCCGGAGACGGCACCACCAGCGGAATTGCTGCTGTTCGAGCTGTTTCCATGCGTTCCCGCAGGCGGCGGTACGGAGACGTCGAGGCCGTCGAGGTCCATTCGGGCGACATCCTCCCGAGTGGCCACGGGCGGCTGGCGCCCACGTGCATAAGACGCGTTGTACGTGCAGTGGGACTCGGTGCGGATGCACAACTCGCACGGCTGGATTCCCGTGCAGCGGATCTTGCGCTTCTTGCACCTGTCGCAGGCCCGGGTGACGCGGACGCGTTCCTTGTCGCGGTGGCGCCGACGTCTGCCGCTGTCTGGCAGAGGCGTCGTGTTGGACGGGTGTGTCAGGGGCGGAGAAGCCAGTTGCTGGGTGTTCCCGTTGCCGTTGGTATTAGTGGTGTTGATGCTTGATTCGTTGATGGTTCCGTTGCCGTTGATGGAGCTTGTGCTGTGGTGTCGTTGGCCGTGGCCGTGGCCGTGGTTATCCAGGACATGCTGGTGATTGTGTGAGTGGGAATGGCGGCGGTTCCCGCCATTCATGGTGCTGCTGCTGCTTGCGGCAACGTTGATGCTGCTGGCATTGCCGATGTTGCCAGTGCTCCCGATGCCGATGCCGACACCGGAGCCTTCGTCAGAGTCCAGGTCCATTGCCGGAACCTCAGCCTAGCTCTGCTCTTCTCCGTCAAGGCCCAGAGGGCGGAGAGGCGGGCAGACGGACGGACGGCGGAGCGCGGATGCGGGTGCGTTTGTGCAGTGCCCGGTTCAGCCCCCAGCAACGCAAACTAACAGCGAGCAATTTGGCGCGGCGGCGGCGGCGGCGGCGGCAGACTCCCCTGATCCTGCTGCTGCTGGAGACGCGGAAACATGGCCCTCGAGCCCACGCAGACTCAGAGTGGAAAATGGGTGGAAGGGGGAAAGAGAGGGACCCAGGGCGGGAACGTGGAGGAACGGAAATGTCACCTCATTCTTAATCCTTTTGGGAATGGGGAGACAATGCGGGGTACCCGGCCGCCCCCATTTCTTAGTCTCCCCCGGTTGGGACGGGCATCCTGGCGGGACATGGCTATGCTCTTGCGGGGAGATGCCCCGGGCGCCCGAGTCGAATGATTATGTTTGGTGCTCAAAGAATGGTGGTATTGGCACGAAGAGCAGACTAGATTGGAGGGAGGGGCATATGCGAAGAGTCAAGGGTTTTGTCTGCGTCTGTACAGTGAAGTGTGTTGGGGACATGGGGAAGAGGAAGAACACGAGATCCCGGAGATGAGCCTGTGTTTGGGTGTAATAGGGCCACAGGGATGAAGGTCGCCATCTTCAGCCTCAGAAACGTGGAAGCAAAGGAGGATTGTTCTAGAGCTGCTTCCGGCGAGTAAGTCATTTCAGAACAACCAGGGATCTGCAGACGCACGCACCAACATGAACCAAGTGAGTCTGGGGTAGGTAGCCTACGGGGTTATATATATCCAGACGGGCGAGGAGGTGGCGTGTTGAATCCGGTTTTTGTCTGTTTCTGTTGGCGGTAGTTTGACGAGGTCATCAGTAAGAAGGCGTGTTAATTGCTGGGTTTGTTCTACTATCAAGATGCTCATCAAACTCTGGATTTATGATAACGTTTCTGATAATAGTAATCAATCCGATTAAAAGATCGCCACTGCGTTGGGAGGACTAGCAACGCCTCCAGGCACCTAACGGTCGCGAGTTAATAACAAATTCATCTTCACCTCGTTTAATCAAGCCAGCCAGGGTCACAAAACTCACCTTCAATGGCACGCTGCTCACGAAGAACGTCCACCTCCCGAGCTCCTTGCACTTGACACTCAACGCCTCGAGATCAAACATCTCCCCAATCGGCAGTCCCCATCCGCCCAGCAGCCACTGATGCAGCAAACCTCCGCTCTGCATCTCCTCCTCCCACGCCTCGCCCTTCCACACCCCTCCCACGGCGGTATGAGGCCCCGCGATGGGTGCCCTCTCGAAGCTCGGCGCGTCGCCCGCCACGGCCGCAAACCCAGTCTCCCAAATCCAGCGGAGTACGTCCTTGGTCGGCTCGACGCCGAGGAAGTCGGGGCTCGCGCGCGCGGCGACGGCCTTCTGCGCCGCGTCGTCTTTGGCGTTGTAGCCCGCCGTGAAGCCCGAGCGGATGAGCAGGATGTCGCCTGACTGGAAGGTGACGTTCTGCTCGGCGGCGACCTGCTTCAGGTGCTCGAGGGTGATGTCGCTGCTCGTGAAGGCGTCGAGCGGGAGTGCGTGCCGGGCGCAAAAGCTTGCGTAGTCGAGCAGGACGCCCCGGCCGACGATGCCACCCTTCTCGACCCAGGCTTTTTTGTTTATTAGTTAATGAAACAAATGCAGTGCAGCGCAAAGACCGCGGCGCGACACGACTCACCATCGATGCCGATCTTTTCGGGATTTTCCAGGTCGTCTTGAGTCGTGTTGTTGTAGTACCGCTTGGCTTTCTGGTACCCTTCGTCTGAAGCGTTAGCTGCTTGATCCTTGTTCACGTCCCTGAAGCATCGCTAAGTACCGTAGTGCCTGAACCCGTCCCACTGGCTGCTGCACTGCGTGTTGAAGTGCAAGATGTCGTCGTTGACCGTCCTCTTCTCCCCGTTGGGATGCGCCCGGTTGACGAGTTTCGACTCAAACGGCGCCCGATCGAAACTGGGCTGCGAAGGGTTGGTCAGCGACCAGTCCAGCGACACCCGCTCACCAGTCTTGATCTCTGATGCTGCTGCGGCGGCGACGATGGCTGGGGTCAGAAGGTTCAGCGCCCCTAAGCGATCATCTTTGCCATAGAGACCCCAGGCGTTTCCGGGAGGACCGTTGGGGTCTAGAGGGAGAGAGGAGAAGGGTGGGCGAGGCGGTAAATCAGGAGAAGACATGATTAAGGTAGGTGATGATCTCGAAGTGAAGTTGCAAACTGTTAGAGTTGAAAGTAAAGATGAGGTGTACGGTGAGATGTGTAGGCATTTCGACGCCGAAAATCGCTATCGGGGTGAAATGCGCCGGCGTCGGGGAGCCGGCGCCCACTGCTACGCCCGACTTAAAACCGCTACAGAGCGGATTTGTTTCCTGTCAAAGGCCGGACGGGGCTATCAATCAAGCTCCCGTCTCCTGTCATTTATCTCGTGTTCTTGGAGACAAAACTCAATTTGAGTCAGCGCCCCCCGCAAGGCAATCAATCAAGTTTGAGGCTCATAATTGACTTGATTGACACATCGCGAGGCCATACTTGATTGATTGCCAATTAATTGCAAGTAATTGCCAAGTGAAGCTATTCAGACCCACCAAGCAGTGA